>OY856349.1:30000000-30022500 GCA_963693475.1 Ectropis crepuscularia
TCGGTATTATACTAGATGCGTCATATACTAGAACGCGCAAACTAACACAGCTCGGACGAGTTACGCGTGCGCCGATCCGTTTCGTAAATCGCAATGCTATAAGGGCGGTTGTTGCGCGCGGGCCGCCGGCCGCCGGGGCCGGACTTGCGCGGTCATCCGAACCTATTCATCTCCTAATGAGCGGTGGGTTGTGTCTATTCATCGAGGAACAAGTGATGTGGAAGTTTGTAGCGATTATATTTATCGATAAAATGTAAATCATGTTTTCTAGTATTGCAAATATTGTTTATAATTTTATTTTTATTATTGGGATTTGTTTCAAGATAGAATTTTTTCGATAGTTTATATATGTATTTATATATGTTTGGGAAGCCAATTTCTTCGTGTTTTTGGATGAGATTTGTGTACATAGGAGTATTAAAGGAAAACTTTAGTGCTTTATTCTGTATAATTTGTAACTTGTTTATATTCGTAGGGCATGTGCTGCTCCAAACTGGACATGCATAAGTAATGCAGGGACGAACCAGAGTGCGATAAATGCCGAGCTTAGTGTGGCTACCAAGACAAGACCGTTTATTGAGTACGGGGCTTAGGGCGTTTAGAGACTTTAAGCCCTTCAGGCATAAATGGGATGTATTAGCAGTCCAATTGAGCTTTCTGTCCAAAATCGTGCCCAGATATTTGACCGTAGTACTCCAGGGTATTTTGTAACCCTCAATCACTAAGTTACGAATTGGGAGACTTCTCTGCCCTGTAAAAACTATAGCTTCCGTTTTCGAAGCGTTTATTTTTAGTTTCCAGCTGTGGAAATAGGTGACAAACTCTTCTATGGTCAATTGAAGCCTACTTATGATCAAATCTACGTCTTCTGAAGAAGTGTAAGCAGCAGTGTCATCTGCGAAGCACGCTATACTTGTGCGTGTTTGGATAGGAATGTCATTTATGAAGATGACAAATAATTTAGGTCCCACAATAGATCCCTGAGGCACTCCAGCTGGTACTGGTCTAAGATTGGAAGAAAAATCATCCATATGAACACGAAACGAACGATCCGAGAGATATGATTTCAGCAGCCCTACCAACGCCATGGGAACATTGCAGCTTATTAATTTGTGTAACAAAGCATCGTGCCAAACTGAGTCGAATGCTTTTTCGATGTCAATTAGAATCATGCCAGTTAGTTTCTTCAAGTTAAGGTTGTGAGATATGTATTCAGCTACTCTAGCTAATTGTTGTACTGTTGAATGGCCCTCTCTGAATCCGAACTGCTCATCAAGTAATAGTCGTTCAGTAGCCCGAGACAATCTAACAGAGATAATCTTCTCAAAAACTTTCCCCAGACACGGAAGAAGACTAATGGGGCGATAGGATGAGGGGTCAGTAACTTTTTTCCCAGGTTTGTGTACAGCGATAACCTTAGCCGTCTTCCAGGCCTGCGGAAAGTGATTGTGCAGTAGGCATGCGTTGAAAATTTTGGTGAGCAGTACTATACATTTATAAGGTAGATTTTTGATGAGAACGTTTGAAATACCATCAGGCCCAGGAGCTTTGCGACTTTTTAGAGCAATAATGATTTTTTTAACCTCAGAAGGTCGAACAAGGGAAACGTCAGAGCCATCTGACTTATGATTGTTTAGCTCAGTCATCGAGTTGTTGACGGATGCCTCTTTGTCGCTTGCCCAACCGTAGGTTAGCTTCATGTTATCTAGAAACGAATCTGCAAGAGTCTCACATTGCTCCTGCTGACTAGTTGTTAAACCACCAGTTCTAGTATCAAGTGGAGGGATAGGATGTGAAGTAGACCGTAGCCCTTTGACAATGCGCCATAGGTCAGCGTTGGGATTGTCGACTCTCTTCAATTTTTTATTCCATTCTTTATCACTAAAAGACTTCAAACCATGCTTTATATGATCTTGTAGGTTTTTAATTTTTTGTTTTAGCAGAACTCGTGCTGAGGTAATAGTTTCTGTAACAGCACAACGACGGAGTCTGTTTTTTAACTGAATGAGCCGCTTGATGCGACGTGGTAAGGCTGCTGGGTTCCAAGGTTTGATTTCGGTAGTTGGGACACATTCGTCTCTGGTCTCAATAATTGAGTGTTGTAAATTTTGGACTATAGTCTCAATTTGGTGCTTGCTCTCAAAAGCATCTGAGGAAAGATGGACATTATTATTTAGTTGCTGTCGATATTTGGGCCAGTCTGCTTTTAAGAAGTTGAATTTTACAATTTTTTTACGAGAAATATTCATATGAATGTTTGCAAAAACGGGAAAATGGTTCGAAGATAATGATGGTATGGTGATTGGGGTACCAACATGATCGAAATTTTTGGACAGCAGTAAATCTGGAATACACGGTTTCAGATCTGTGCGATAGTGGACTAGGGTAGGGTCAAGAGGAGCATGGACGATGAAATCAGTGTTCAGCATATGGTTATATAAGATTTTTCCACGATCATTTGGAGGCCCAGGAGACCAGTAAGGATGTTTAGCGTTCAGGTCACCCATTATTAAAACTCTGGTGCTAGATTCCAAGAGTACATCCAAATCATTTCTAAGAAGTGGTTTATTGGGTGACTGGTAGACAGAGAATATAACTACGTTAAAATTTGGCAAAGAGAGTGAAACTCCTATTGCTTCAATATTTTTGGTCCTTGGAATTGCCATAGGACTATGTGGGATATCTACACGAACTAGTATTGCCACTCCCTGTCCTGTCCCTGTAGAATGCTTGTCCATGCGGTAACATGCAAAACCGGGGATATTTAAAGTAAGGCGCTTGGTTAGTCGCGTTTCGCAAACGGCGATTACATCTGCATTAAGTTCACTTACTGCTAGTTCCGCGAGTTCCTGCTGCTTCCTGTGGATACCATCGGCGTTCCAAAATATAATTCGAAAGCCTAGGCTACTATTATACATAGTGACCTAAGTGAGTGAGAATTAAAGTAACTTTCTCAACGAAAGTTTTGCAATTTTTGAATTCGTTCTTAATACACTTAATAGTATTCAGTATGTCTAAAATCTCAGCTATTGCCAAATCTTGAGTTTCTACCTTCGAGGCGAATGATGTTTGCGACGGTTGCTGCACTGTATGGGTAAGTTCTATTGGATTTTGCTGCATGGTTGACTGCTGTGCACTATGTTCACTGTCTTTCAAAACTGAAGGATTGAGGTTATGCTTCTTAGTACTAGTTACTTGAGCCAACACGGATCGTCCTGAATTTAAATTTGCTCTTGACGTTCGCGCCGTACTTTCAACCAAGGGTTCTTGTTTGGGCTGAATCCGACTTAAATACTTTAATCTGGCGGAGCATTGTGAGTAATTGGCAGGATGATCTTGCTGGCAATTACAGCATCGTGCTGGTTCCTCTCTTCCTTTTTTTGGACACTCCCATGTAGGATGTGCTTCTGTGCATTTTACACATCTAGCAGGTCTATTACAATTTTTGGAAGCATGTCCAAAGGCCTGGCAACGAAAACATTGCGTTCCAATTTTGTTGCCAGTCTTATATTTTTCAATGCTGACGACGCAGTTAGATATGTATTTAACTTGCTTAAACTTTCCCATGTCCGTTCCTGTAGGGAGCTGTACAAGTAAAGGTGGGCACTCAGAAGGATGTGATGTCTTTAGCTCAACTACGGTAGTGCCGGGAAATCCAATTGCAGCCAACTCAGCAGTCAGCGTATCTTTAAGAAATCTTGGCAGACCTTTTAGCACCGCCTTGGGAAGTATCTCGTCTTTCCGAGTAAAAGTATGATACGATACATTCTCTTTCGATAGGCCTTCTTTGACTGATTGATGACCTTCAGTTGAGTAGCATTGTACTTTGACATTATTACGGCCTCTGAATTGTAGATGAAAACGTTTATCTTTATTTATTATATTAAGATCTGATTAGGTTCGATCACGCACGATTTGGTTTCAACAAACTTCCTGAAGTATTATTAGCACAGTATGAGAAAAACTACTGTGGTAGATATTAGGCTATAGACCATATAACTCCATTCAAGGTTTAATAATTATGTACTTACTTTAGAATCGCAATTTATTATATTTCTGTAGTAGCGTTGAGTTGTCGCTAGCAGATGATAGCCTCTTGAGCTAGGCTCGAGGTAACCCTATATATTGCTGATGAGCGGAGTGGTGGTGCTGATGCTGATGTAAATTTTTGAAGAATCCCGTAGTAATAGAGCGGTGTACGTAGTATTATGTGGCCGATACCAATTTTCCAGCACTTGAACGACTTGCTTAGGTACATTACGGTCATATAATTTCTGCCATGATTGACCCGATCGAATGCTTTTCTAGGTAGCTATAACTGATGTTCCTTTAGATTTATAATAGCCTACTACTTGTTTGAGCACATATATAGCTGTACCGGTGGACACATTGCTCTTGAAACCATATTGGCAATCATAGGTTTCCATGAAAGGCGCGGCAAGTGTATATAAAATGTCATTTTCATTACCTACACAATTTTTCAATAAAGTGCGTCTTGTTTCGTATAGACTTGCAATTAACAGAAGTGATTTTTAAACGTGTACTCATCTCTGTTTACTGTTACTGGTGCTATTGCTAGCAGTATTTTCATGATATCGACCAACAATTACACCCGGCGGCCACTTTTCTTTGCTAATTACATTAGATAACCTGTCCCACTGTATTGTTATTTTATATTCGCTAAATGACACCTTTTTAGTATCGGGTAATCTTTGAATTTCAAGTGCGGTTTCTCCGATGTCCTTCATGTGATCGGTTATGTCCTGAACGGATACAGAGGTGTCCAGGTTAGCAACATACACATAGGCTTTGCGCGGACCTGCTTTTATTTTGCAGTTGGAGGTAGCTAAAGAAGTACCTATAATATTACGGTTTTTACGGCGCTGTTTTTTGTGTGTTACTAACTGAAAACCATCTTCAACATTATCACTAACAACTAGTTTAGGCTTAGATGCGCCCCGTTTGTCAAGTAACTGTAATTGACTAGAGTTATTGGTAGGTAGATTAATGTTTTTACCACAGTGACGTACCGCGCCCGTTGATATTGGGGTCTTACTGATAACAGGCATTACTATCGGCTGTGTGACTTGAGGGGGAGATATAACTCCACTTAAATCTATAGGGACACTGTTTTCCAGAAACTGAGAACTTCCTTTTTGTGTATAATCTAACATCGAAGGTAGACGTGGTTTATGTGTTTTACAACATGCTATTTCTTGGAGTGTTTCGAAGTCTGCTTTGGTGGCTGAGCTGTAACGCAACGATGCGACATCCTGTTTTAAAGCAACGATATCTTTCAGTAACCGAGTCACATCGACATGATCCCAGGTAACAGGGGGTAGTCTGCTAAGATCACGCGCTATGAAGACTGGAGTTTCCTTGTGCTCCGCGATTTTCATCAATCCTACTATGTCTTCTAGATCTCGTTGGGACCTTCCGTCGTTCCTCCGTGTCCGCAGGCGTTGGTAGGCACGACACCGTACAGTAGGGTTTTGGCGGCGACCACTTCCGATGCGCTGAAGCTACGGCTGCAGATCATGACGATGCTCTCGTCATCCATCACCTCCATCTTGTTCTGGACGAAGGCCAGAAGCTCGTTAGTAATAACGTTACACGAATCACATTTAGACATTGTGGTCGAAGCGCAATGATAGCGATGCGTACGCTAGGCGTGCACGACGCGTACTGAATTGTTCAAAGAAGCTCTCGGAATCCCAGAAAAAGTACTGTGTATACGACAAGGAACTTCTGCCGATTTATTCGGGTATTGTGTATTTTAAAGATTGGATTGCAAGTGATATACGTCAAGTAATAGGAAATATAAGTCAATAGTGCAAACTAGAACGCTGAGTGAGCAAGGCGGTTCGACGTCAACATGCCAAGGTTAGCACGGAAGGAAAAATGTGCCTAACAAGCGGAAAAAACATGTGACGAGTTAATAGTTATTTTACAGTGTAAACAATTTGTGATATAAGTATGTTTTTTTTGGATTATTATCTTATGTTGTTAGCTTAATATGTTATTCTCCTTTTTTAAGAAAGGTGTGTATGTAAGATTAACGTACTTATGTGGTAAGATTTAGTATATAAGCAGATGACAGCGGTAGAGCGATTAGTCTCTCGCCCCGCGTCACTTGTATAGTTAAGATCAATATAGTCAGCAGTTTATACAGTGGCGTGGTTTCATTTCCTCTCCAGTACCAGTAATACCTACAAGACGACAGCTACTCTCAGGGGAAAAAACAACCTCCTTCCATAAAAAATCTCCTGGTAAAGAAAATTTACCTAAAATATCATAACAACAATTATTAACATACAATTCCCTGTTAAAAAAGTCAAGGTTCAAGACACAAGTGGGGGTAGATCCCAAAAACGTGAAAAACTAACAGAATCTGTTAATAAAACATCAATATCTTCAGAGTTTATAACTTTCAGCAAACCACGGGTCAAACTCCGGGGTATGTTAGAACAGAAACAGGGACAGAACGCGAGAAAGCATTCAGTGCAACGTTCTTAGAACCCTTCCTAGGTTCCCTTACAACATCAATATCCAACGGTGAGAGTCGACATATCCACGTTTCACAGGTACAGCCGGTTCTACAAGTGGAGAAATGTTCTACAACATTTACCATAGTATAAAACGTGTACATGTGAAACTCGGCCACATAATACTACGTACACCGCTCTATTACTACGGGATTCTTCAAAAATTTACATCAGCATCAGCACCACCACTCCGCTCATCAGCAATATATAGGGTTACCTCGAGCCTAGCTCAAGAGGCTATCATCTGCTAGCGACAACTCAACGCTACTACAGAAATATAATAAATTGCGATTCTAAAGTAAGTACATAATTATTAAACCTTGAATGGAGTTATATGGTCTATAGCCTAATATCTACCACAGTAGTTTTTCTCATACTGTGCTAATAATACTTCAGGAAGTTTGTTGAAACCAAATCGTGCGTGATCGAACCTAATTTAGGTTAGGTTAGGTTAGGTTAGGTTAGGTTAGGTTAGGTTAGGTTAGGTTAGGTTAGGTTAGGTTAGGTTGGGGTGCGGTGATCGGAAACCTCCTCGTGGTGCATCCTGGGCAACGTCACTCGGTAACTTATCTTCGTATATCTTACCCAGTGGCGGCTAATTCCGGTCGGGGAAGGCCGAACTTCTGAACGTGCTCCTCACCCTTAGAGTTGCACGAGCAGAAGTTCGGTATGGGGGGGGGACTGAAATGACTTGGAATGTTAGTGGGTTGATTCTCTATCTGGCCTACTAACATCCAAGTCATTTCAGAAAGTGGTGGTCTGTCCTCTGGGGGACTCTGGTTCCAGAGTCTCGCGCAGACGGGCATCGGGCGCTGAATGCGCATTGTGAGAGGATCCGCGCTGGATCGGTGAGATCGCTTTGTGTTGCGACACTTTGCAATTTTCGCCGGGTGTCGCAACACAAAGACACCAAATCTCAAGGTTCGGGGGTCGCCGAGGGGAGTGTCTGGCACGCGAGACCGAAACTATGCTGCTTACAGGGTGTAGTTTCGGGCTCGCGATCCAGGCATGGTCGACGGGAGGTCGGCCGCTAGACCCCCCCACAGGGGAGCTTCACCCCTTGATGAAGCAAAACAATTATGGATAAAAGCGATTTAACAAGGATTACCCAGGAGGGTCTCCCAACGGAGGAATCCCTTCACACTTCTTCTGAAGTGTGCTGCCACACGTACTCTGGGGGTGGCAAAAATCGCTCTAACTCTAACGACGAACCTGGCAAACTAATAAAGGATACCGAATCTGCGAACGAATTGGTCTTGGGAGGTGCAAGTAGGAGAGAGGCAAGGGTGGTGCTCTCTCGCTACGAGGATAGTGGGCGTTTCTTGAGTCCGGTGGATGACTCCGACTCTCAAAGCGTGGCTTCCATGGGGTCGCCAACGCCGCGAGAGTTGTCGAGTCGGACAAAAAGAAAACGCTCGAGGTGTGATAGCGGTGACGGAGAACTCGTGACCTCCGGGAGCGAGTCTGAAGCCCCGGCCGCTAAGGTGGGGAATGCGCCGAGGCGCGGCAGAGGCAGACCGCCCACCACGGGCGAGTACGCTGGGCTCGCCGCTGCTAAGGCTGCACTGGTTGCTGCCGAGAGGGAGGAGCTGCAGCTGGAAGCCGAGAAGGAGGTCGCAGCCATGTCCCATCGGGTCCGTGTGGCGAGGTCGACATCGAGTCGCATGTCGGAATCGTCGGCGGACCTGGGGGAGGAGCTGACGGAGGACCTCGCGTCGAGGGCAATGGAGTGCGTTGCCACGATCATTTCCGTGGGAGCGAAATCCGGAAATCTCAAGGGCACGTTTCAGCGTGCCCTTAAGGATGCGGCAAACTCCCTCCGCGAAATTATTGGGGACCTAAGGGAGAGGTCCTCAAATGATGAAACGCGGAGACTGCTGGCTGCCAACGGGCGCCTGCAAGCAGAGGTTGCGGACCTCCGCAGCCAAATAATGGAGCTCCGTAAGGAGATGATTGAGGAACGTGCGATAGCAACATCTGCTGCGCGCACGCACCCCAGCAAGTCGCCGCAGGCCGGCTCAGCTCCAGAGGAGTTGGAGCAGCGGCTTGTGCGACAGGTCGGGGACATTATGAACGCGAGGTTGGCGGCACTGGAGGAGCGCCTTCTCCCTGAAAAGCGCGCCAGACCTCCTCTTGCCGCCGACTGTGCCCCTGTAGTGGAGTCGGCCAGACCGCTTTCAAAATCTAAAGCGGTCCCGGACGTGACGCAAGCTCCCCCAATGGAGGTAGAGCAACCCCTTCCCGTGGGCCCGAAGAACAAGGGCAAGGGTAAGGGAAAGAAGACGAAGACGTTAGTGGCTCCCACAGCCAGAGAGGATCCGGGTCCCTCGGGTTCGCAAACAATTGGCAACAGTTATGCGGGCGCAGTCACGAGAGGATCTGGAAAGAAGGCTTCGAAAAAGCTTGCCAAACAGGTTGCGCCAAAGAAGCCTAAGGTGGCGCCTAAGCGTAGGTTACGCGTCCCCCGCACCTCGGTTGTCGTCATGACGATGACACCTGAGGCCAGGGAGAGAGGCGTAACTTATAAGCAGGCATTTGAAGAGGCGAAGAGCAAGGTCAACCCAGAGCTGCTGGGCATAGAGTCGGTGAAATACCGGCAGGCAGCCACTGGTGCTCGAGTGTTGGAGGTAGCGGGGGAGAGTAATGCTGCGAAGGCGGATGCCCTCGCTAACAGTTTGCGGGCAGTGTTTAAACCTGAAGACATCAGAGTCTCCAGGCCAGAGAAATGCGCTGAGCTGCGCCTCTCTGGACTGGATGACTCGGTGTCCAAGGTGGAATTGGCTGAGGCCATAGAAAGAGTAGGAGGTTGTGGTCCAAACTCCATAAGGGTGAAGGACATCCGCCGTAACGCTGCAGGCATTGGATCTGCTTTAGTCCAATGCCCTGCCGCAGCGGCTAAGAAACTCGCGCAGAGCGAGAAAATAAAGGTGGGGTGGGTCATGGTACGCGTCAAGCTACTGGATCCACGACCTTTGCGTTGCTTCCGGTGCCTAGAGGTTGGGCATGTTCGGGAGCAATGCAAAAGTCCAGTCGATAGAGGTAGCCAATGCTACCGCTGTGGCCAACCCGGCCATAAAGCGGCGGAATGTTCGGCTGAGCCGCACTGTACTTTGTGTGCAGCAGCAAAAAAGCCAGCCGAGCATCGAGTCGGAGGCAAGGCCTGCCCTTTGCCACCGCCGAGAAGAAAGGGTCGGCTACCGCGGTAGCTGACTGGTAAGAGACCTTGGGCGTTGGGTTCGGGGGGACCCGGCGTCCGACTAGAGGGTCTCGTGAGGGTGCGCGATGTGTTTGAGTTCCGTACATCGCCACCGTGGCGGGTGGAGCAGACGCTCCCCAAGACGTGGTCCCAGGGGACCGGCACTGTGGATTGGGGTCACAGAAGACTGCAAACGCGTACCTGTGACTCCGATTCCATAAGTGCTTTGAGGGATCTCCCCAGTGGTTTTAGTGGGTAGGCCGTCGGTCGGGAGGACGAAGAGTCCCACATAACCACTGGCTCCCCCCCGGGGGCTGGTGGTATGCGTAATGCATTTCCACTGGGTCAAAAAAAAAAAAAAAAAAAGGTTAGGTTAGGTTAGGTTAGGTTAGGTTAGGTTAGGTTAGGTTAGGTTAGGTTTTTTTTTTTTTTTTTTTTTTTTTTTTTTTTTTTTTTTTTTTTTTTCACCTATCTCCGGCCAGAAGGGCTGGAACCTGTTCTCCATTAATAGCATTCATACCAGTTCTCGCTTTTACTGCCTCTCGTACTTCCATAAACATCCTCCTTTTCATACTTCTGCTTCCATACTTTTTTGTTTCTACACTACATTACAATTTGTTTCTACACTAACTTATCAATCTAGTATACTATACACTTATGCAGGGGACTTATTTTTAACATTTCAGCTTGCCTAAATTTACAGTTTTATTTATTTTCTTATATTCTATTACATTTATATTTTCTTATGACTTTGTACTTACAATGAGTTTCTACTGTTCTTTCTATTTTCTTATGTCTATTTATTTGTTTTATCACCGCCATTATAACCTCATGTTACATTGGTGTGATCATTGGATACATTTTTAGTTTTATTTTTACATATTACTTTTTTCACTATACATATACAATATTCTATAAACTTATTTCTTTTATTGCTGTCAATTAAAATTTCACACAGATTGCTCTCCTTTATGTCTATTTCTATTTCTTGCTCTATGTTGTACCTTTCTTTATTGAAAATGGGGCAATCCGCAATGACATGTATCAAGCTCTCTTCCTTTTGAGGGTCGCACGGGCACGCCGGACTCTCCTTACACCTAAAACGGTATAGGTATGAGGAGAATCCGCCGTGTCCGGTGAACAACTGTACTTTGAAATGGTCCATGTTAATTTTCCCTACCAATGGGTATGCACTGACAGCGTCAGGAAAAAATTTCTTGGTAGTTGATCCCTGCTCCGCGGCTTTGTAACGCCTGTTCCATTCGTCAAGCGACTCATTTCGAATGAGTCGCTTGACGAACGAGACAGGACAGCTACTGTAGGCCGGTTTGACCTTCAGGGTCAATGCCGCAGACTTCGCCAGCTCGTCCGCCCTCTCATTTCCCTCCATCCCCGCGTGGGCCTTTATCCAAAATAATCTCAGTATTTTGTCGCTTGCCTGGATTTTTAATATGTTTTTTCTTATTTGGACCGCGAGGGGATGGAGGGATGCATTGTTTTGCACAGTCTCGAGGGCAGAACGGGAATCGCAGTAAATGCTGCAGCTCGGTCTGCTGGCTTTCACCGCCCTGTTGGTTGCCTCTGCCAGAGCCAACAACTCCGCCTGGTAGACTGAGCAGCACTCGGCCAGTTTTAGTTTCTTAGTTCCAGTTTCGACGGCACCACTCCATATGGAAAGTGCCGCCCCAACTTTCCCTTCTATTTTGCTGCCATCTGTGAAGATGCTCAGCTCTTGGTCGTAGTACTGGTCGAGTGCCTCCCCGTCCCCCAGGCATATGAAGCCGATCTCCAGCTGCGCTGCAGGGTGTGGCTTCTCCGCGAATGGTAGAGGCGTCTCGATCTCCCGATCTCCTACCAGTCGCCGAGAGTACCCCCTCTTTATCTCATACAGCATCGCTGCCTCTCTAATTCTGATGTCTAGGGGGAGTATCCCGGCGAGCAGCAGTGCCGAGTTCAGGGAGACCGTTTTATATGCCTTAATGACCTTTTGGGTGAAGCCCCGCTGCACATTGTCCAGCTTCTTCCTGACGCAGGCTTTAAGGGTTGCATGTCCCCATGCGCTAGCCGCGTATAAGATTGTGGGCTCCACAACAGCGACATAAATTGTCTTCATGATTTCGGGTTGCAGTCCCCAGTGAATTTTTGCGGCTCTGCTCAGCTGTTTGTAGAATTCTATGGCCTTTCTGCAGACGTTTGCGGTATGGTCGTTGAAGGTCAGTTTATTGTCTATGGTGAGGCCGAGCAGTTTTATCTTGTCAGTCATGCCAATGCCGATCCCGCCCATGCTAAGACGTGGGGTGTCATACTCAAGTTTTCTTGTTATTACCATTGCCATGGTTTTGTGTGGCGCAAATTTGAGCTTATTTGTGCCACCCCACTTCCCAACATGCCCGAGAGCGGCATTGGCACTCCTCTCAACTTCTGCCGCCGTCTCACCGTCGAAGACCATTACTACGTCATCCGCAAACGCCTGCACATATACCCCTTTCGCATGTAGCTCTTTCGGTTAGGTTAGGTTAGGTTAGGTTAGGTTAGGTTAGGTTAGGTTAGGTTAGGTTAGGTTAGGTTAGGTTAGGTTAGGTTAGGTTAGGTTAGGTTAGGTTAGGTTAGGTTAGGTTAGGTTAGGTTAGGTTAGGTTAGGTTAGGTTAGGTTAGGTTAGGTTAGGTTAGGTTAGGTTAGGTTAGGTTAGGTTAGGTTAGGTTTTTTTTTTTTTTTTTTTTTTTTTTTTTTTTTTTTTTTTTTTTTTTCCTGTCCCGGTGCTAGGACCGGGCCCGCGAGATTATCCCTAACAAGTATGGGTTAGGGGTTTGTACTTTATTAATAAACATTTTTACAGATCTTATTTCTACTACAAAATATATGGCTTATTCTTAATTTTACATAAATAAAACATTATTACTATTAATATTGTTGTTTGGTTTTTTTTGTGTTCGTGTATATACATGTATATATTATCGTTTTCTTGTGTTCTGTGTGTGTTCTCATGTGCTGTTTTATGTTAACATTTATTTCTTTTGGCTGAGTTTTATTTGCCACTTTGTTTTAGTTCCTGTTTTTTGGCAGTTTTTATGTTTTTTGCTATTATTTAATCTAAGTTGAATGGTTTATATCAATTTGATATAAAGGTCAGCTTAATTATTTGCCCTGTTTTATTGTTTGCTTATGTGTGTGGTTTCTTTTACTTATTATACTGATTTTACCTGAGGTGTACCGTTTTTTCTTTTGTATGTGTGTGTTCCAAAAATTTTATTTATTTTCATTCTGCACATTTCATTCATGTTTGTCATAGATTAAGCTTTCGTCATCGTTCACGATTTATATCGTTTTATTTAGTAGCTTATTATTTCTGACACTTTTGAAAGTTTTTTGTACCAGTTTCGTGTGTTTATGTCAATTCATTTTATTTTGTTTATATAGTCGTTGATTGTTTATTTTCTCCTCGTAGTAATTGTCTAAATTTTTATTTACTTATATGAATCTTTATGTGCTTAGATATCAGTTAATTTGTTTGATGTCATTTACTGCATATCTATTGCCGTGTATGTATGTGTTGCTGTTTTTGTTCGTTTGTATGTTTCACTTTATCGTAATTACCTCTTAACTATTGACATTTTGTTCAGTTTTTCTTTTATTGCGAAGTCCTCTGGTAGGTATTCATAGTTTGTTTCTTGGGTTTGTGTAGCTCTCTGATTTCCATTTTGTTTCTTAATCGTGTCAGGTTTTTGCCACCCCACTCAATATCAAAGTCGTGTTCATCTTTAGTCACTAAAGGTATAACTATGTTTTATATAGCTTTTTGTCTCAGTATTTTGATAGTGAATGGTGAAAGCATCCGTCATCACGTTTTTGGAGCGAGATTTGTCGGACGATTTACTGGAGATTGTTTGCTTTGCTCCGCGATGCAGAGTCACGTCGCAAATATTCTTCAATTTTGTTGCGCGTTCGTTGCAGTCGGTTTGCGAATTTACCATCTGGTGTTTTGTCGCGGCTCTATCCCTCACATGAGATGATAGCGTCCCTTCATTTCCATCTGATTTGAAAACAACTTTTGTGCTCCGCGACTGCTCCGTACTTTTTGCTGGAATAAATTGCCGATATATTTGGTGCATCGTGCATAAGCGTTCCGACAATCCCCAATGGAATATTTCAAATACCACCTTAGCAATAGGCTATTGCAGTTCGAGCTAGAGCGTCCCATTTCTTTCTGACCGAGCATTCAGAGCTAAAGGCATTGTGATCCGCGTTTGCTAATTTAGCGTGATTGCAGTTGCAACATGTTGGCTGCGTACCGGCCATCCACTCAGGGCACTTGTCCCGCATGTGGGGGCCCCCACAGTGACTACATTTTTCAATCCTTTCTGTGCAAAAGCGGCGGCCGTGTCCGTAGCCGAGGCATAGTGAACACTGAACCAGCGGGGACTGGTCCTCGACTTTAACCCGCTGGAGGTCAATGTGCACTGCACCCGCCTCAAGCATTCTGCGCCATATCACTGCGGAGACCCTCATCACTATGTGATGGACGTGCTGGTTTCGAGTACGTTTTTTGTATGCAATTTCTGCTCTGCAGTTTCCCACGTCGAGGCCTTCGAAGATGCGCTTGTTTTGGTTTCGAAGCGCCTTAATAATGTCCTCGTCAGTGTGAAACTGCAGAACATTTCGCATAATAATCAGCGGGTCCTTGTTTTGCATTTCTTCTACCTTCAGCTCTGGAGACTCGGTCAGGATGTCCTTTACTATCTTTCTCTCCTCCTGCGTCTGACATCCCACTATTACGCGTCTGTCCTTCGCTTTCCTGATTTTTTCTATTTTAACGTGACCTTCTTTTGCATTGACTGCATTTCTGATTATGCCTAGTATCTGCTCCCCTGTTTGAATTCCGTCTTTAGCTGTAACCGCTACCGAGTGCAGCACTCTTGACTCTGGCTGCCTCTGTCCCTGTATTTGAGGGGGCGTCGCCACTGCAGCAGCATATGTCTGTTGTGTTAAAAGTGCTGTTAAGTTTTCCATCTTTTCGTTGTTTGCTTTCAAGTCCTTTGAGTGTCTTTCTATGATATCTTCCAACTTTTTTGTGTGTTCTTCGTTTTCTGTTCTCTGTGCTGCAGCATGCCCAGCGAAGTCCGCGCCTTTTCTGGAGCTTGCCTCCCGAACCAGGCCGCAGAGCCGCTCGACATCTTGCAGTACGGATTTGACGATGTTTTTATTTGTGTTTTTGGATGTCTTGAAAACTTCTATAATATGCTGCTGCAGGTGCTGCGCTTCAGCGATTTCATCCACGAGGAATGATCGCGCCCTCACCGGAGTGCTCGTCGCCGTGCCAGAGAGTCTTCTGACCGCGGAGGCCTGGATCTTGGCGGCCGGCCTGTGTTCTAGTGGTGGTGTCGTTGAACGGGCTCGATGTGGTCTTCCCATGTCCACAGTTTCACCTCGGACTGATCCGGTCACAATCTCTCTTCCGACTGGAGGAGTCGTCATTTTGTTTAACTTCGGATCGTCACGGGTTTGTATTTTTGGGGTGCGGTACATATTTATGTATTTGTTACTTTGTTTGGGTATCTCAAGCGGGATTTAATAATTATAATATTTTATGTGTATTGTATAGGGTACACTAGTCTATTACTTCAATTTAGTTTGTCAAGATTTATGTGTGTATATGTATATGTATTCGTGGTTGAATGTGTCCTTGTTATGTGTTATTATTTCTACTTATATGTTACAGTTAAGGTTGAACTATATATAGGATCGGTGTAAGGGGCCGACCTATAACAACTACTGTATCTCCCTTAAGATTGTTTATATATATAACTAATATAACTATTTTTATTATGTTTCAGGTTTTCCTGCGTCGCGTCGTCCAGCGGTCGTCGACTTTTTACGGTAAGTGTGCAATGTGAATGTAAATGTCAGCTATGTATGTAATGTTGCGTGAGTGGATATGTGTATGTTCGTTGAGTGTGTGTGTGTTTGCATGCAGGTAATGTCTGTAAGAGAGCGGTGTGTATATTGTGTATGAGAGTAAATTATGTCACGAGTTGTATGCTTGCGAATGTTTGATCGCGTGTGTGTCTATGTATGTGTGTGTGAGGGTTGTGAGTATTATGTGTTTATGTTGTGCAAGTGTGTTTCTATGCAATTGACGCGTTTGCGTATGTATATGTCGCGTTGTGTGGCAAATTGAGTCAGTTTCTTGTTGAAATGCAGGAAAACCCGAATAACTCAACTAGTTTGTCAAAATTCTTAAGTATTAAATTTTATTCGGGCAACGCAGGCCACGACTGTCTTACATTCCAAGTTTCAAGGTGATCGGTTGGCAAACAAAAAAGTTAGCAGAAAATGCTGGTCTATAAAAGCGATTTCGTTAACCTACGTAACTACCATATGGGTGGGTGGGCGGGTTATTTTCATATAAGTCGAAAACCACTGATCAGATTTGAACGAAATAAACGAGGAGAACAAGCAGGACCGCCTGGCGGACGTCCCGAGTAGTAGTGTGCACCTGAACGACAGCTACTTCCACACCAAATTTGAGGTTTGTGTTTCAGACTTAGCGTCTCACCTGGTTGGTCTGTGGATGCGGTGAATGTCTTGTTCTCTCTAAAACAAATATAATATTACCTTTAGAATGCAATACAAGCTGGATTCCCGGATTTGCTCACAGTTTGTATGAAATATTTCAGTAAAACATGAATTTCAATATGTTGCCTTTGTTTGTTTCAGATCACATAGATGCAGTGACAAAATGCAGGTCATTGGCAGCCTGGGAGCTGTCAAGAACTTAGATACTTCAATATCAATGAAAATGGAAACATCAGAACGCGAATTTTTTAAAATATTTGGGTAAGTACCCATGTACAAGTATGGCTAATGATTAATGTTTTGTACAAGTATTTGTGAGATTGTTTCAGTGGTTTCGAGCTGAAAACTCATAAATTTTTGCCCTCTTAGAGTACCTACATGTCCTGAATTACAAGAAAACAACAATAAGACCTAGTTCTGACCTAGATTAAATCAGTGGTATCTATAAACGTATGTGAATGAGATGTTGACAAAAAAATTTCGGTTATTTTCATATAAGTCGAAAACCACTGATCAGATTTGAACGAAATAAACGAGAGAACAAGCAGGACCGCCTGGCGGACGTCCCGAGTAGTAGTGTGCACCTGAACGACAGCTACTTCCACACCAAATTTGAGGTTTGTGTTTCAGACTTAGCGTCTCACCTGGTTGGTCTGTGGATGCGGTGAATGTCTTGTTCTCTCTGGTTGGTCTGTGGATGCGGTGAATGTCTTGTTCTCTCTTTAGAATGCAATACAAGCTGGATTCCCGGATTTGCTCACAGTTTGTATGAAATACTTCAGTAAAACATGAATTTCAATATGTTGCCTTTGTTTGTTTCAGATCACATAGATGCAGTGACAAAAAAAATGGTTAGGTTAGGTTAGGTTAGGTTAGGTTAGGTTAGGTTAGGTTAGGTTAGGTTAGGTTAGGTTAGGTTAGGTTAGGTTAGGTTAGGTTAGGTTAGGTTAGGTTAGGTTAGGTTAGGTTAGGTTAGGTTAGGTTAGGTTAGGTTAGGTTAGGTTAGGTTAGGTTAGGTTAGGTTAGGTTAGGTTAGGTTAGGTTAGGTTAGGTTAGGTTAGGTTAGGTTAGGTTAGGTTAGGTTAGGTTAGGTTAGGTTAGGTTAGGTTAGGTTAGGTTAGGTTAGGTTAGGTTAGGTTAGGTTAGGTTAGGTTAGGT
Source organism: Ectropis crepuscularia (assembly GCA_963693475.1). Classification (NCBI taxonomy): domain Eukaryota; kingdom Metazoa; phylum Arthropoda; class Insecta; order Lepidoptera; family Geometridae; genus Ectropis; species Ectropis crepuscularia. Next base: position 30,017,474 of record OY856349.1, read on the forward strand.
TAGGTTAGGTTAGGTTAGGTTAGGTTAGGTTAGGTTAGGTTAGGTTAGGTTAGGTTAGGTTAGGTTAGGTTAGGTTAGGTTAGGTTAGGTTAGGTTAGGTTAGGTTAGGTTAGGTTAGGTTAGGTTAGGTTAGGTTAGGTTAGGTTAGGTTAGGTTAGGTTAGGTTAGGTTAGGTTAGGTTAGGTTAGGTTAGGTTAGGTTAGGTTAGGTTAGGTTAGGTTAGGTTAGGTTAGGTTAGGTTAGGTTAGGTTAGGTTAGGTTAGGTTAGGTTAGGTTAGGTTAGGTTAGGTTAGGTTAGGTTAGGTTAGGTTAGGTTAGGTTAGGTTAGGTTAGGTTAGGTTAGGTTAGGTTAGGTTAGGTTAGGTTAGGTTAGGTTAGGTTAGGTTAGGTTAGGTTAGGTTAGGTTAGGTTAGGTTAGGTTAGGTTAGGTTAGGTTAGGTTAGGTTAGGTTAGGTTAGGTTAGGTTAGGTTAGGTTAGGTTAGGTTAGGTTAGGTTAGGTTAGGTTAGGTTAGGTTAGGTTAGGTTAGGTTAGGTTAGGTTAGGTTAGGTTAGGTTAGGTTAGGTTAGGTTAGGTTAGGTTAGGTTAGGTTAGGTTAGGTTAGGTTAGGTTAGGTTAGGTTAGGTTAGGTTAGGTTAGGTTAGGTTAGGTTAGGTTAGGTTAGGTTAGGTTAGGTTAGGTTAGGTTAGGTTAGGTTAGGTTAGGTTAGGTTAGGTTAGGTTAGGTTAGGTTAGGTTAGGTTAGGTTAGGTTAGGTTAGGTTAGGTTAGGTTAGGTTAGGTTAGGTTAGGTTAGGTTAGGTTAGGTTAGGTTAGGTTAGGTTAGGTTAGGTTAGGTTAGGTTAGGTTAGGTTAGGTTAGGTTAGGTTAGGTTAGGTTAGGTTAGGTTAGGTTAGGTTAGGTTAGGTTAGGTTAGGTTAGGTTAGGTTAGGTTAGGTTAGGTTAGGTTAGGTTAGGTTAGGTTAGGTTAGGTTAGGTTAGGTTAGGTTAGGTTAGGTTAGGTTAGGTTAGGTTAGGTTAGGTTAGGTTAGGTTAGGTTAGGTTAGGTTAGGTTAGGTTAGGTTAGGTTAGGTTAGGTTAGGTTAGGTTAGGTTAGGTTAGGTTAGGTTAGGTTAGGTTAGGTTAGGTTAGGTTAGGTTAGGTTAGGTTAGGTTAGGTTAGGTTAGGTTAGGTTAGGTTAGGTTAGGTTAGGTTAGGTTAGGTTAGGTTAGGTTAGGTTAGGTTAGGTTAGGTTAGGTTAGGTTAGGTTAGGTTAGGTTAGGTTAGGTTAGGTTAGGTTAGGTTAGGTTAGGTTAGGTTAGGTTAGGTTAGGTTAGGTTAGGTTAGGTTAGGTTAGGTTAGGTTAGGTTAGGTTAGGTTAGGTTAGGTTAGGTTAGGTTAGGTTAGGTTAGGTTAGGTTAGGTTAGGTTAGGTTAGGTTAGGTTAGGTTAGGTTAGGTTAGGTTAGGTTAGGTTAGGTTAGGTTAGGTTAGGTTAGGTTAGGTTAGGTTAGGTTAGGTTAGGTTAGGTTAGGTTAGGTTAGGTTAGGTTAGGTTAGGTTAGGTTAGGTTAGGTTAGGTTAGGTTAGGTTAGGTTAGGTTAGGTTAGGTTAGGTTAGGTTAGGTTAGGTTAGGTTAGGTTAGGTTAGGTTAGGTTAGGTTAGGTTAGGTTAGGTTAGGTTAGGTTAGGTTAGGTTAGGTTAGGTTAGGTTAGGTTAGGTTAGGTTAGGTTAGGTTAGGTTAGGTTAGGTTAGGTTAGGTTAGGTTAGGTTAGGTTAGGTTAGGTTAGGTTAGGTTAGGTTAGGTTAGGTTAGGTTAGGTTAGGTTAGGTTAGGTTAGGTTAGGTTAGGTTAGGTTAGGTTAGGTTAGGTTAGGTTAGGTTAGGTTAGGTTAGGTTAGGTTAGGTTAGGTTAGGTTAGGTTAGGTTAGGTTAGGTTAGGTTAGGTTAGGTTAGGTTAGGTTAGGTTAGGTTAGGTTAGGTTAGGTTAGGTTAGGTTAGGTTAGGTTAGGTTAGGTTAGGTTAGGTTAGGTTAGGTTAGGTTAGGTTAGGTTAGGTTAGGTTAGGTTAGGTTAGGTTAGGTTAGGTTAGGTTAGGTTAGGTTAGGTTAGGTTAGGTTAGGTTAGGTTAGGTTAGGTTAGGTTAGGTTAGGTTAGGTTAGGTTAGGTTAGGTTAGGTTAGGTTAGGTTAGGTTAGGTTAGGTTAGGTTAGGTTAGGTTAGGTTAGGTTAGGTTAGGTTAGGTTAGGTTAGGTTAGGTTAGGTTAGGTTAGGTTAGGTTAGGTTAGGTTAGGTTAGGTTAGGTTAGGTTAGGTTAGGTTAGGTTAGGTTAGGTTAGGTTAGGTTAGGTTAGGTTAGGTTAGGTTAGGTTAGGTTAGGTTAGGTTAGGTTAGGTTAGGTTAGGTTAGGTTAGGTTAGGTTAGGTTAGGTTAGGTTAGGTTAGGTTAGGTTAGGTTAGGTTAGGTTAGGTTAGGTTAGGTTAGGTTAGGTTAGGTTAGGTTAGGTTAGGTTAGGTTAGGTTAGGTTAGGTTAGGTTAGGTTAGGTTAGGTTAGGTTAGGTTAGGTTAGGTTAGGTTAGGTTAGGTTAGGTTAGGTTAGGTTAGGTTAGGTTAGGTTAGGTTAGGTTAGGTTAGGTTAGGTTAGGTTAGGTTAGGTTAGGTTAGGTTAGGTTAGGTTAGGTTAGGTTAGGTTAGGTTAGGTTAGGTTAGGTTAGGTTAGGTTAGGTTAGGTTAGGTTAGGTTAGGTTAGGTTAGGTTAGGTTAGGTTAGGTTAGGTTAGGTTAGGTTAGGTTAGGTTAGGTTAGGTTAGGTTAGGTTAGGTTAGGTTAGGTTAGGTTAGGTTAGGTTAGGTTAGGTTAGGTTAGGTTAGGTTAGGTTAGGTTAGGTTAGGTTAGGTTAGGTTAGGTTAGGTTAGGTTAGGTTAGGTTAGGTTAGGTTAGGTTAGGTTAGGTTAGGTTAGGTTAGGTTAGGTTAGGTTAGGTTAGGTTAGGTTAGGTTAGGTTAGGTTAGGTTAGGTTAGGTTAGGTTAGGTTAGGTTAGGTTAGGTTAGGTTAGGTTAGGTTAGGTTAGGTTAGGTTAGGTTAGGTTAGGTTAGGTTAGGTTAGGTTAGGTTAGGTTAGGTTAGGTTAGGTTAGGTTAGGTTAGGTTAGGTTAGGTTAGGTTAGGTTAGGTTAGGTTAGGTTAGGTTAGGTTAGGTTAGGTTAGGTTAGGTTAGGTTAGGTTAGGTTAGGTTAGGTTAGGTTAGGTTAGGTTAGGTTAGGTTAGGTTAGGTTAGGTTAGGTTAGGTTAGGTTAGGTTAGGTTAGGTTAGGTTAGGTTAGGTTAGGTTAGGTTAGGTTAGGTTAGGTTAGGTTAGGTTAGGTTAGGTTAGGTTAGGTTAGGTTAGGTTAGGTTAGGTTAGGTTAGGTTAGGTTAGGTTAGGTTAGGTTAGGTTAGGTTAGGTTAGGTTAGGTTAGGTTAGGTTAGGTTAGGTTAGGTTAGGTTAGGTTAGGTTAGGTTAGGTTAGGTTAGGTTAGGTTAGGTTAGGTTAGGTTAGGTTAGGTTAGGTTAGGTTAGGTTAGGTTAGGTTAGGTTAGGTTAGGTTAGGTTAGGTTAGGTTAGGTTAGGTTAGGTTAGGTTAGGTTAGGTTAGGTTAGGTTAGGTTAGGTTAGGTTAGGTTAGGTTAGGTTAGGTTAGGTTAGGTTAGGTTAGGTTAGGTTAGGTTAGGTTAGGTTAGGTTAGGTTAGGTTAGGTTAGGTTAGGTTAGGTTAGGTTAGGTTAGGTTAGGTTAGGTTAGGTTAGGTTAGGTTAGGTTAGGTTAGGTTAGGTTAGGTTAGGTTAGGTTAGGTTAGGTTAGGTTAGGTTAGGTTAGGTTAGGTTAGGTTAGGTTAGGTTAGGTTAGGTTAGGTTAGGTTAGGTTAGGTTAGGTTAGGTTAGGTTAGGTTAGGTTAGGTTAGGTTAGGTTAGGTTAGGTTAGGTTAGGTTAGGTTAGGTTAGGTTAGGTTAGGTTAGGTTAGGTTAGGTTAGGTTAGGTTAGGTTAGGTTAGGTTAGGTTAGGTTAGGTTAGGTTAGGTTAGGTTAGGTTAGGTTAGGTTAGGTTAGGTTAGGTTAGGTTAGGTTAGGTTAGGTTAGGTTAGGTTAGGTTAGGTTAGGTTAGGTTAGGTTAGGTTAGGTTAGGTTAGGTTAGGTTAGGTTAGGTTAGGTTAGGTTAGGTTAGGTTAGGTTAGGTTAGGTTAGGTTAGGTTAGGTTAGGTTAGGTTAGGTTAGGTTAGGTTAGGTTAGGTTAGGTTAGGTTAGGTTAGGTTAGGTTAGGTTAGGTTAGGTTAGGTTAGGTTAGGTTAGGTTAGGTTAGGTTAGGTTAGGTTAGGTTAGGTTAGGTTAGGTTAGGTTAGGTTAGGTTAGGTTAGGTTAGGTTAGGTTAGGTTAGGTTAGGTTAGGTTAGGTTAGGTTAGGTTAGGTTAGGTTAGGTTAGGTTAGGTTAGGTTAGGTTAGGTTAGGTTAGGTTAGGTTAGGTTAGGTTAGGTTAGGTTAGGTTAGGTTAGGTTAGGTTAGGTTAGGTTAGGTTAGGTTAGGTTAGGTTAGGTTAGGTTAGGTTAGGTTAGGTTAGGTTAGGTTAGGTTAGGTTAGGTTAGGTTAGGTTAGGTTAGGTTAGGTTAGGTTAGGTTAGGTTAGGTTAGGTTAGGTTAGGTTAGGTTAGGTTAGGTTAGGTTAGGTTAGGTTAGGTTAGGTTAGGTTAGGTTAGGTTAGGTTAGGTTAGGTTAGGTTAGGTTAGGTTAGGTTAGGTTAGGTTAGGTTAGGTTAGGTTAGGTTAGGTTAGGTTAGGTTAGGTTAGGTTAGGTTAGGTTAGGTTAGGTTAGGTTAGGTTAGGTTAGGTTAGGTTAGGTTAGGTTAGGTTAGGTTAGGTTAGGTTAGGTTAGGTTAGGTTAGGTTAGGTTAGGTTAGGTTAGGTTAGGTTAGGTTAGGTTAGGTTAGGTTAGGTTAGGTTAGGTTAGGTTAGGTTAGGTTAGGTTAGGTTAGGTTAGGTTAGGTTAGGTTAGGTTAGGTTAGGTTAGGTTAGGTTAGGTTAGGTTAGGTTAGGTTA
>OY856349.1:30025000-30027500 GCA_963693475.1 Ectropis crepuscularia
TGGGCAAGTTAACTTTCATTTAATATTACTGGTTTATTTATTATACCAGAAGCTTACTGTTCATTTTTATTAATTTATGGGTTCAAATGAGTTTTCTATTTAGCGTGTATTTTGAATGTTTACAAGATAAATATTTACCCTTCTGTTTTAGTTTCCATTGCTTATTTCATGTACTTTTGGTCTTCTTGTTTCAGTCGCTTATGGCTTTTGTCACATTTAATCATTTCCTTTGCGAATGCACTGTTGTTTTGTCACTTGTTTACTTCTTTGTTATCTTTTAAATTTTTTAATTAGTTGTTTACATGTTAGATGTTTATGTCCCTATATGTAATTTCATATGTATGTGTTAGTTTATTTAATGTTACATATTTATCGTTATTTCCTTTATGCGATCAATAAAATGTTTAATGTTTCTTTCTGCGGAATACTTTCTGAATGTGTTTACAGTTTGTTGCTTGTGTAGTTCTGTCTTCCATTGCGTTTCTTTGTAGTGTCAGGTTTCTGCTATTCCATCCGATGCCAAATCTGTTTTCATCTTTAGTCACTAAAGGTATAACTAGGTTTTTATTTAGCTTTTTAGTGTCAGTGTTTTGATATCGGACGGTAGTTGCGTTCGCCTTCACTCTTCTAAGTTGAGACTTGTCGGACGGTTCACCGGAGATTGGTTTCTTTGCTTTGCGGTGCAGAATTCTTCCACAAATATCCGACAATTTTGTTGCACGTTCGTTGCAGTCGGTTTGCGTATTAACCAGCTGGTGTTTTGTCGCGGCTCTATCACTCACATGAGATGATAGCGTCGCGTCATTTCCATCTGATATTTTAACAATTTTTGTGCTCCACGACTGCTCCGCACTTTTTGCCAATAAAAATTGTCGTTCTATTTGGTGCATCGCGCAAGAGCGTTCCGGTAATCTCCATCTCTGCATTGTCTCAGCGACCACCTTAGCAATAAGCTATTGCGGTTCGCGCTAATGCGTCCCATTTCTTCCTAACCGAGCATTCAGAGCTGAAGGCGTTATGCTCCGTATTTGCTAGTTTGGCGTGACTGCAGTTGCAGCACGTTGGCTGCGTTCCGGCCATCCAATCGGGGCACTTTTCCCGCATGTGGGGGCCCCCACAGTGACTACACTTCTCAATTCTTTCTGTGCAAAAGCGGCGGCCGTGTCCGTAGCCGAGGCACAGTGAACACTGAACCAACGGGGACTGGTCTTCGACTTTTACCCGCTGAAGGTCAATGTGCACTGCACCTGCCTCAAGCATTCTGCGCCATATCACTGTGGAGACCCTCATCACTATATGGTGCACGTGATGGTTTCGAGTCCGCTTTTTATACGCGATTTCTACTCTGCAATTTCCTACGTCAAGGCCTTCGAAGATGCGCTTGTTCTGGTTTCGAAGCGCCTTTATGACGTCCTCGTCCGTATGAAACTGCAGAACGTTACGCATAATAATCAGCGGGTCCTTATTCTGCATTTCCTCCACCTTCAGCTCTGGTGACTCGGTCAAGATGTCTTTGACTCTCTTCCTTTCCTCTTGGGACCGACAGCCTACTATAATCCTTCTATCCTTTGCCTTTCTTATTTTTTCTATTCTTACATTTCCTTCCTTTGCATTTACTACGTTTCTAATGATATTAAGTATCTGTTCCCCAGTTTGCACCCCGTCCTTCGCCGTAACCGCCACCGAGTGCAAGACTCCTGACTCAGGTTCTTTCTGTATTTGTGAAGGCGTCGCCACTGCAGCAGCATATGTCTGTTTTGTTAATAGTGCTGTTAGGTTTTCTATCTTTTCGTTGTTTGTTTTCATATCTTCTGAATGTCTTGCGATGATACTTTCCAGCTTTTTTGAGTGTTCTTCGTTTTCTGTTTTTTGTGCTGCAGCATGCCCAGCAAAATCCGTGCCTTTTCTAGAGGTCGCCTCGCGAACCAGGCCACAGAGCCGCTCGACATCTTGCAGCACGGATTTGACGATGTTTTTATTTGTATTTTTAGACGTCTTAAAAACTTCTATGATATGCTGCTGCAGGTGCTGCGCTTCAGCGATCTCATCCACAAGAAATGATCGCGCCCTCACCGGAGTGCTCGTCGCCGTGCCAGAGAGTCTTCTGACCGCGGAGGCCTGGATCTTGGCAGCCGTCCTTTGTTCTAATGGTGGTGTCGTTGAACGGGGTCGATGCAGTCTTTGCGTGTCCGAAGTTTCACCTCGGACTGATCCGGTCACACACTCTCTTCCGACTGGAGGAGTCGTCAATTTGTTTAACTTCGGATCGTCGCGGGTTTGTGTTTTTGGGGTGCGGTACATATTTGTATATTTGTTACTTTGTTGGGTATCTCAAACGGGATTTATTAATTATATTATTTTAAGTGTATTGTATAGGGATACACCAGTCTTATACTTCAATTTAATTGTCAAGTTTTTTGTGTATATGTATATATATATGTATTCGTGCTTGAATGTGTCCTTGTTATGTGTTATTATTTCTACTTATGTCTTATAGTTA
>OY856349.1:30032500-30037500 GCA_963693475.1 Ectropis crepuscularia
GTTAGGTTAGGTTAGGTTAGGTTAGGTTAGGTTAGGTTAGGTTAGGTTAGGTTAGGTTAGGTTAGGTTAGGTTAGGTTAGGTTAGGTTAGGTTAGGTTAGGTTAGGTTAGGTTAGGTTAGGTTAGGTTAGGTTAGGTTAGGTTAGGTTAGGTTAGGTTAGGTTAGGTTAGGTTAGGTTAGGTTAGGTTAGGTTAGGTTAGGTTAGGTTAGGTTAGGTTAGGTTAGGTTAGGTTAGGTTAGGTTAGGTTAGGTTAGGTTAGGTTAGGTTAGGTTAGGTTAGGTTAGGTTAGGTTAGGTTAGGTTAGGTTAGGTTAGGTTAGGTTAGGTTAGGTTAGGTTAGGTTAGGTTAGGTTAGGTTAGGTTAGGTTAGGTTAGGTTAGGTTAGGTTAGGTTAGGTTAGGTTAGGTTAGGTTAGGTTAGGTTAGGTTAGGTTAGGTTAGGTTAGGTTAGGTTAGGTTAGGTTAGGTTAGGTTAGGTTAGGTTAGGTTAGGTTAGGTTAGGTTAGGTTAGGTTAGGTTAGGTTAGGTTAGGTTAGGTTAGGTTAGGTTAGGTTAGGTTAGGTTAGGTTAGGTTAGGTTAGGTTAGGTTAGGTTAGGTTAGGTTAGGTTAGGTTAGGTTAGGTTAGGTTAGGTTAGGTTAGGTTAGGTTAGGTTAGGTTAGGTTAGGTTAGGTTAGGTTAGGTTAGGTTAGGTTAGGTTAGGTTAGGTTAGGTTAGGTTAGGTTAGGTTAGGTTAGGTTAGGTTAGGTTAGGTTAGGTTAGGTTAGGTTAGGTTAGGTTAGGTTAGGTTAGGTTAGGTTAGGTTAGGTTAGGTTAGGTTAGGTTAGGTTAGGTTAGGTTAGGTTAGGTTAGGTTAGGTTAGGTTAGGTTAGGTTAGGTTAGGTTAGGTTAGGTTAGGTTAGGTTAGGTTAGGTTAGGTTAGGTTAGGTTAGGTTAGGTTAGGTTAGGTTAGGTTAGGTTAGGTTAGGTTAGGTTAGGTTAGGTTAGGTTAGGTTAGGTTAGGTTAGGTTAGGTTAGGTTAGGTTAGGTTAGGTTAGGTTAGGTTAGGTTAGGTTAGGTTAGGTTAGGTTAGGTTAGGTTAGGTTAGGTTAGGTTAGGTTAGGTTAGGTTAGGTTAGGTTAGGTTAGGTTAGGTTAGGTTAGGTTAGGTTAGGTTAGGTTAGGTTAGGTTAGGTTAGGTTAGGTTAGGTTAGGTTAGGTTAGGTTAGGTTAGGTTAGGTTAGGTTAGGTTAGGTTAGGTTAGGTTAGGTTAGGTTAGGTTAGGTTAGGTTAGGTTAGGTTAGGTTAGGTTAGGTTAGGTTAGGTTAGGTTAGGTTAGGTTAGGTTAGGTTAGGTTAGGTTAGGTTAGGTTAGGTTAGGTTAGGTTAGGTTAGGTTAGGTTAGGTTAGGTTAGGTTAGGTTAGGTTAGGTTAGGTTAGGTTAGGTTAGGTTAGGTTAGGTTAGGTTAGGTTAGGTTAGGTTAGGTTAGGTTAGGTTAGGTTAGGTTAGGTTAGGTTAGGTTAGGTTAGGTTAGGTTAGGTTAGGTTAGGTTAGGTTAGGTTAGGTTAGGTTAGGTTAGGTTAGGTTAGGTTAGGTTAGGTTAGGTTAGGTTAGGTTAGGTTAGGTTAGGTTAGGTTAGGTTAGGTTAGGTTAGGTTAGGTTAGGTTAGGTTAGGTTAGGTTAGGTTAGGTTAGGTTAGGTTAGGTTAGGTTAGGTTAGGTTAGGTTAGGTTAGGTTAGGTTAGGTTAGGTTAGGTTAGGTTAGGTTAGGTTAGGTTAGGTTAGGTTAGGTTAGGTTAGGTTAGGTTAGGTTAGGTTAGGTTAGGTTAGGTTAGGTTAGGTTAGGTTAGGTTAGGTTAGGTTAGGTTAGGTTAGGTTAGGTTAGGTTAGGTTAGGTTAGGTTAGGTTAGGTTAGGTTAGGTTAGGTTAGGTTAGGTTAGGTTAGGTTAGGTTAGGTTAGGTTAGGTTAGGTTAGGTTAGGTTAGGTTAGGTTAGGTTAGGTTAGGTTAGGTTAGGTTAGGTTAGGTTAGGTTAGGTTAGGTTAGGTTAGGTTAGGTTAGGTTAGGTTAGGTTAGGTTAGGTTAGGTTAGGTTAGGTTAGGTTAGGTTAGGTTAGGTTAGGTTAGGTTAGGTTAGGTTAGGTTAGGTTAGGTTAGGTTAGGTTAGGTTAGGTTAGGTTAGGTTAGGTTAGGTTAGGTTAGGTTAGGTTAGGTTAGGTTAGGTTAGGTTAGGTTAGGTTAGGTTAGGTTAGGTTAGGTTAGGTTAGGTTAGGTTAGGTTAGGTTAGGTTAGGTTAGGTTAGGTTAGGTTAGGTTAGGTTAGGTTAGGTTAGGTTAGGTTAGGTTAGGTTAGGTTAGGTTAGGTTAGGTTAGGTTAGGTTAGGTTAGGTTAGGTTAGGTTAGGTTAGGTTAGGTTAGGTTAGGTTAGGTTAGGTTAGGTTAGGTTAGGTTAGGTTAGGTTAGGTTAGGTTAGGTTAGGTTAGGTTAGGTTAGGTTAGGTTAGGTTAGGTTAGGTTAGGTTAGGTTAGGTTAGGTTAGGTTAGGTTAGGTTAGGTTAGGTTAGGTTAGGTTAGGTTAGGTTAGGTTAGGTTAGGTTAGGTTAGGTTAGGTTAGGTTAGGTTAGGTTAGGTTAGGTTAGGTTAGGTTAGGTTAGGTTAGGTTAGGTTAGGTTAGGTTAGGTTAGGTTAGGTTAGGTTAGGTTAGGTTAGGTTAGGTTAGGTTAGGTTAGGTTAGGTTAGGTTAGGTTAGGTTAGGTTAGGTTAGGTTAGGTTAGGTTAGGTTAGGTTAGGTTAGGTTAGGTTAGGTTAGGTTAGGTTAGGTTAGGTTAGGTTAGGTTAGGTTAGGTTAGGTTAGGTTAGGTTAGGTTAGGTTAGGTTAGGTTAGGTTAGGTTAGGTTAGGTTAGGTTAGGTTAGGTTAGGTTAGGTTAGGTTAGGTTAGGTTAGGTTAGGTTAGGTTAGGTTAGGTTAGGTTAGGTTAGGTTAGGTTAGGTTAGGTTAGGTTAGGTTAGGTTAGGTTAGGTTAGGTTAGGTTAGGTTAGGTTAGGTTAGGTTAGGTTAGGTTAGGTTAGGTTAGGTTAGGTTAGGTTAGGTTAGGTTAGGTTAGGTTAGGTTAGGTTAGGTTAGGTTAGGTTAGGTTAGGTTAGGTTAGGTTAGGTTAGGTTAGGTTAGGTTAGGTTAGGTTAGGTTAGGTTAGGTTAGGTTAGGTTAGGTTAGGTTAGGTTAGGTTAGGTTAGGTTAGGTTAGGTTAGGTTAGGTTAGGTTAGGTTAGGTTAGGTTAGGTTAGGTTAGGTTAGGTTAGGTTAGGTTAGGTTAGGTTAGGTTAGGTTAGGTTAGGTTAGGTTAGGTTAGGTTAGGTTAGGTTAGGTTAGGTTAGGTTAGGTTAGGTTAGGTTAGGTTAGGTTAGGTTAGGTTAGGTTAGGTTAGGTTAGGTTAGGTTAGGTTAGGTTAGGTTAGGTTAGGTTAGGTTAGGTTAGGTTAGGTTAGGTTAGGTTAGGTTAGGTTAGGTTAGGTTAGGTTAGGTTAGGTTAGGTTAGGTTAGGTTAGGTTAGGTTAGGTTAGGTTAGGTTAGGTTAGGTTAGGTTAGGTTAGGTTAGGTTAGGTTAGGTTAGGTTAGGTTAGGTTAGGTTAGGTTAGGTTAGGTTAGGTTAGGTTAGGTTAGGTTAGGTTAGGTTAGGTTAGGTTAGGTTAGGTTAGGTTAGGTTAGGTTAGGTTAGGTTAGGTTAGGTTAGGTTAGGTTAGGTTAGGTTAGGTTAGGTTAGGTTAGGTTAGGTTAGGTTAGGTTAGGTTAGGTTAGGTTAGGTTAGGTTAGGTTAGGTTAGGTTAGGTTAGGTTAGGTTAGGTTAGGTTAGGTTAGGTTAGGTTAGGTTAGGTTAGGTTAGGTTAGGTTAGGTTAGGTTAGGTTAGGTTAGGTTAGGTTAGGTTAGGTTAGGTTAGGTTAGGTTAGGTTAGGTTAGGTTAGGTTAGGTTAGGTTAGGTTAGGTTAGGTTAGGTTAGGTTAGGTTAGGTTAGGTTAGGTTAGGTTAGGTTAGGTTAGGTTAGGTTAGGTTAGGTTAGGTTAGGTTAGGTTAGGTTAGGTTAGGTTAGGTTAGGTTAGGTTAGGTTAGGTTAGGTTAGGTTAGGTTAGGTTAGGTTAGGTTAGGTTAGGTTAGGTTAGGTTAGGTTAGGTTAGGTTAGGTTAGGTTAGGTTAGGTTAGGTTAGGTTAGGTTAGGTTAGGTTAGGTTAGGTTAGGTTAGGTTAGGTTAGGTTAGGTTAGGTTAGGTTAGGTTAGGTTAGGTTAGGTTAGGTTAGGTTAGGTTAGGTTAGGTTAGGTTAGGTTAGGTTAGGTTAGGTTAGGTTAGGTTAGGTTAGGTTAGGTTAGGTTAGGTTAGGTTAGGTTAGGTTAGGTTAGGTTAGGTTAGGTTAGGTTAGGTTAGGTTAGGTTAGGTTAGGTTAGGTTAGGTTAGGTTAGGTTAGGTTAGGTTAGGTTAGGTTAGGTTAGGTTAGGTTAGGTTAGGTTAGGTTAGGTTAGGTTAGGTTAGGTTAGGTTAGGTTAGGTTAGGTTAGGTTAGGTTAGGTTAGGTTAGGTTAGGTTAGGTTAGGTTAGGTTAGGTTAGGTTAGGTTAGGTTAGGTTAGGTTAGGTTAGGTTAGGTTAGGTTAGGTTAGGTTAGGTTAGGTTAGGTTAGGTTAGGTTAGGTTAGGTTAGGTTAGGTTAGGTTAGGTTAGGTTAGGTTAGGTTAGGTTAGGTTAGGTTAGGTTAGGTTAGGTTAGGTTAGGTTAGGTTAGGTTAGGTTAGGTTAGGTTAGGTTAGGTTAGGTTAGGTTAGGTTAGGTTAGGTTAGGTTAGGTTAGGTTAGGTTAGGTTAGGTTAGGTTAGGTTAGGTTAGGTTAGGTTAGGTTAGGTTAGGTTAGGTTAGGTTAGGTTAGGTTAGGTTAGGTTAGGTTAGGTTAGGTTAGGTTAGGTTAGGTTAGGTTAGGTTAGGTTAGGTTAGGTTAGGTTAGGTTAGGTTAGGTTAGGTTAGGTTAGGTTAGGTTAGGTTAGGTTAGGTTAG
>OY856349.1:30040000-30041000 GCA_963693475.1 Ectropis crepuscularia
GAGGGTGGGGTGGTGAGGGGTGGGGTGGGGTGGGGTGGGTGGGGAGGGGTGGGGTGGGGTGGGAGGGGAGGGGTGGGGTGGGGTGGGGAGGGTGAGGGTAGGGGTGGGTGGGAGGGGTGGGGTGGTGAGGGTTGGGGTGGGGTGGGGTGGGTGGGGTGGGTGGGTGGGGTGGGGAGGGTGGGGTAGGGGTGGGGAGGGGTGGGGTGGGGTGGGGTGGGAGGGGTGGGGAGGGGTGGGGTGGGGAGGGGAGGGGTGGGGTAGGGGAGGGGTGGGGTGGGGTGGGGTAGGGGTGGGGTGGGGAGGGGTGGGGAGGGGAGGGGTGGGGTGGGGTGGGGAGGGGTGGGGTGGGTGGGGAGGGGTGGGGTGGGGTGGGGTGGGGTGGGGTGGGGTGGGGAGGGTGGGGAGGGGTGGGGTGGGTGGGGTGGTGAGGGGTGGGGTGGGGTGGGGTGGGGTGGGGTGGGTGGGGTGGGGTGGGTGGGGTGGTGTGGGGTGGGGTGGGGTGGGGTGGGGAGGGAGGGGTGGGTGGGGTGGGGTGGGGTGGGGTGGGGTGGGGTGGGGGTGGGGTGGGGTGGGGTGGGGTGGGGTGGGGTGGGGTGGTTGGAGGGGAGGGGTTGGGTGGGGAGGGGTGGGGAGGGGTGGGGTGGGGTGGGGTGGGGTGGGGTGGGGTGGGGTGGGGAGGGGTGGGGGGTGGGGTGGGTGGGGTGGATGTCGTGCGAGCGTGGTGCGCGCGAGGGGCCGACGCAGCCGGGGGGGGGGGGGTGTGTGTGATGAGTGTGAGTGGTGGGAAGTTACAACGTTACGTACAGTTCAGTAACAGTTAAGTTAAGTTACAGTTAAGTTCAGTTAAGTTAAGTTAAGTACGTTCAAGTTAAGTTAAGTTAAGTTAAGTAAGTTAAGTTAAGTTAAGTTCAGTTAAAGTTAAGTTCAGTTAAGTTACACGTTCACGTTAAGTTCAGTTCAAGTTAAGTTACGTTCACGTTACGTTAAGTTACGTTAAGTT
>OY856350.1:0-20000 GCA_963693475.1 Ectropis crepuscularia
ACGCAAATATCTCGAAAACGGTACGTTTTAGACAAAAATTGACACGATTTTATGGTATACTTCGTATACCACAAATATTGACCCCCGACCTTATTAAAATCTAACCCCACCCTTAACAACCCCTCTCTTTTTCAAAAAATTTTTATATTTTATAGAAAACTCTAAATATCTCCGGAACGGAGGGTCGTAGACGAAATTGGACGGAAGTTGTGTATACTACGTATACACAAGTTCTACTCATCTCTTTCCTCAAACAAGTACCCCCCTCCCCCCCCCCCATTAGCCCCCCCCCCCTCATCGAAAAATTTTAATTTGTATACTAGTGTTATTGCCACAGGCTCAATTCATTACACTTAGTAAATTCGCAAAATTATTAGCACATCATCATCATAATCAGCCGTACAAATATTGCAGCCATCCGTAGTATATAGATAAAACAGTATTAAATATATATCCCGTAATCAAAACTATTTCAGTAATACAGATATAGGGTTTCCAAATTCAAAGTGTCATCATCATCATCATTATAAAATACAACTAACCTACATATACCTAATACAATTGTTGAGATCATTCCGCTCCTTGTCCCCCGCCCCCGCGCTCCCCGCCGCCGCTCTCCGCTCGCCGCGCGCCCGACCTGCGCAAGGTCGGTGCATTACCTCCCGTCCCGACCCCCGCTTGCCCCCACCATTTATCCAAATGTTAAATATTAAAATCTTTAAACTGCAATAACTTTTAAACCAGACTTAGTAAAAATAATCTGAAAAGACCGTCAGGACCAGCGTTATCATATCTATATATATACTATTCAAATTAATTATTGCCTTCCCCCCCTGTCATACTTCACCCCCTCCCCTTAAAATTATTGTATACAAAACGTTAATAGTATAAGTAAGTAAATATATTTACACATTTATAAAATAAAGCAATCATACTGCCGCAGTCACGCAAAACCATCATCATCATCATCAACATCAAACAGCTAACCTTCCTATATAAAATTATATAAGTATCTGTCCATCAACTTTTTAAGATTCATATATTCGATACCAGTACACTCCGCGTCCCAGTCCCCGCCCCCGCCTCCTCCCCCCGCCGCCGCTCGCCTGCGCCCGCTGCGAGCTCGGAGCTCGGTGCTTCGACCGCCCGTCCCGACCCCCGCCGTTTTATTCAACTGATATATAGGTAAATTCATATCGTAATCGTTTAGTGGAGCGTGGGAACTGATTGACCGTGGGAAATTCTATCGACCGTGGGAAAATCTATTGTTGAAGGATAATAAATAAATTTACGAGCTCACAGCGTGGGAACTTCTATTGTACTAAATAATATAAAACCTTTTACAGGCCCATAGCGTGGGAATTTTCATCGATATAAATAACATAAAAGCTTTTACGAGTTCACTGGAGAGTGTGCATCATTATCATCAGCGTTTCTTCAGTGAAAATTTCAAAAATAAATAACTCCGGAACGGTGCAGTAGAATTGAAAATTGCAAACGGGTCTAGAATCTACATCATCATCCGCATCTAGATACACACCCGTACACTATCCGCAGCATCATCCCCCTCAAACGTACCTCGGTGACCTCTGAAGCACCTATACACTTACAGGAACCGGGTAAATAAAAGAAGCGAAACCTTCGGGCCAAGCAAATCCTGCACCCAACCTCTGGTGCGCCCCATAGTTTCGAGGCACTTAGGATAAGTTAGAATTAAGTTGTTATAGATAAGTCTATGTATAGTGTACACGACACTCGGCCACTCGCTTACACAGCAGACAGCAGGACAAACTGACGGTTCCTTGGATTACCAAGGATTACCAAGGATTCACGCACACAACCTCACACATATTCCACTTACACTAACACATACATCGACTCCCTTACAACACACACATACCTAGGTATCATAGGCACATCGTGCTTATAAGTGACCTGACACTCACGCGCAGACACACTCACTTCATTCAATATACCTATACAAAACAAGTATTTATAAATACAACAACACACGCATTCAACCTTTAAACATTCACACAGTTAGCATACTCCCGATCACTCACACTACACCTCTGCCACAGCACGCACCCGAAACAAACAAAACAGACAAATACAAATCACGCGCGACTCACAAACACTCTCACCCACACACCCACACACACACACACACACACACACACACACACAATACACACCCGGACTGCTCTGGCTGAACGAACAGGTATCTGAAGAAACCTGAAACAAATAAAAAAGCATTATTATTAACACATTGACAAAATAGGTAACAGACAAAACCATATAACTAAATCGGCTCTTTACACCGACAACAGTTAAATTACCTACAAAACACTACAACTATTTACAAACTAATATTATTTATTATAAGTACAGTTGTGAACTGCGCTGAATAGCGGTAAGTTGACCTGACGAACAAATCAATCTTCCTTTTCCCTTGCACATCCGTGCTGACCAACAGGCAAGATGTTTAGAACTCCAGCAAAAGCCGGAAACGATAGCGCAAACCGAACCCTCACGTTGGCCGGACCCGGCGATACTACGGAACCTGGACACAGCCGGGACCGGGCCTCGCCGGCCACCGCCGTGCCGGGCCGGGACCGGGCTTCGCCGGCCGCCGCCGCGCCCGCACGCTCACCGACACCGAGCTCGACGGGGGGCTCGCCTGCGACTCGGAGGCGCTCCTTCGAGATGCAGGTGAGCCCGCCGCGGCGGGAGAGGACGGCGGCCGACGACCGAGTCGCGGAGGCGCGCTCCCTGCTGGTGAAGGCGAAAATCTTCTTAAAGAAAGGCGCCAAGAACACCAGTAGGGAGGTGATAAAAAATGTCACCGAAGCGGTGGAGCGTATGTTCCAGATAGTTAAGGAGAGCCAGGCGCCCGCTGCGCCCGCCGGACTGAGACCCGCCACACAGGACAGGGAAATACAGACAATACACAAAGCCAGCACGGAAATACAAACGGACATACAGACGGACACACAAGTGAAACAATACAAAATTTTAGAGGAAAAACTAGACAGACAACACAAAATACTTTCAGAAAATAAAACAAAAATAGAGGAACTCTCCCAACTTATCCTGACAAAACATACGGACATACAAACCGACAGACAGACGTATGCGAGTGCGGCGGCGGCTTCGCCGGTTGCACGGCCGGAGTCGTCTGCGATGCACTCCGTAATAATAGGATCGACAAACAAAAATGAGACGGGAGAAGAAGTATTCGAAAGGATGCGAAAAGTACTAAATGTGAGGGAAGATGGAACAAAAATCGATAAAATAAGAAGAGCAAGAGACAGGAAAATAATTATAGGGTGCAGGGAAAAGGAAGATATAAAACGAGTACGGGAAAAAATCGCAGCAAGCAACAAAAACTTTACGGTAGTAGAAATGAGAAACAAAAACCCTCTCATTAAGCTTTACGGTGTCCTCAGAAGCAACACGGACGAGGACATCGTGAAGTCATTAAAGTCACAGAATCAAAACCTGTACAAAAACTGCGACGTAAATGAAGCCCAACTCGAAGTATACTACCGGGCGAGGGCGAGAAACCCTCTGACAGCAAATGTTGTTGTCAAAGTACCGCCGTCAGTATGGCAGGAAGCGATCGCCGCGGGGGTAGTACACATCGACATGCAGCGCGTGCGGGTCACGGACCAGTCTCCACTGATCCAGTGCTCGCGCTGCCTCGGGTACGGGCACGGCAAGAAGTTTTGCCAGGACCCAGCCGATGTGTGCAGCCACTGCGGTGGGTCGCACCTTAGGTCCGGGTGCCCGGTTTGGCTCGCAGATGGCCCTGCACATTGCGTGAACTGCGCCAAGGCAAAGCTGGAGAAACTTGAGCACAATGCCTTCAGCGGTGAATGCCCTGTACGAAGAAAGTGGGATGCGCTTGCGCGGTCTACTGTGGCATACTGCTGAGGGCAACATTGCTGGGAATCTAGCCTTCATGGGCTCTGTCCGTGGCGACTTCTTCTATAACACACACAGAAACACAAAAGAAAACAGACAACATACAACAAACACACGATCTCATTATACATACCAAGCAAATGAGGCACGTTTTCATTCGAAAACGTGTCAAATTTCAAGCAAAAATAAACACACACGAACAGACAAAAAACACTTCACACGCACATATATAACAAGAAAAACAAACACCCAAGAAATCACACATACAAGTATACATGAAACATACAGAACAATGCACAAATACTTACCTACAAAGTCGCGGCGGACAGACTATATTGCGAAATGCAAAATCACCAACGAAAACAGCAAGAGCGGTGCCACCTGGGAGCCAAAATGGAAAGCCATAGTCGTAGTTAACAGACACAAAAATTACACAAAAACACCAACACAAAACACTACACCAATAAATACACAACAGTACAAATAGAGGTAAATGAATGGACAAGATGGTCTATGGACCAAACATTTACGAATATAAAACAAAACTACAAACAGAACAACCGTACAAAGTACACAGCACAGTACACACCACACCACACCTCAAATCAGCTAAAAATAAACAAATTAAGTAATACAGCACAGCACACAACACAACACACCACTTAATACAACATACCTCACAACACAGTAAAACACTTAACACAGCGCAGATCACTACACAACACGGCACAGAATAAAGCACAGTACACGACAAAACACAACACAGCAAAACATTAAACACAGCACAGCTCACAACACAACATAGTACACAACACAGCAAAACACAATATAGCACGGGAAAACACACAACATAGTAAAACACATAGGACATAGTATACAAAACAGCACAACACACAATAAAGTATAGCGCACAACAAAGCACAGCATACAAAACAGCACATCATACAACACAACAAAGCACAAAATACAGCACAACACACAATACAGCACAGTACACCACACAGATCATCACACTACGTAAGGCGAGTGGCACCGCCAGCTTGGCGCAGATTGTATAAGCACTATAAGCATTAAACACAATGAACACATAGAATAGAAACACAATTTAAAATATGTACACCTAGAATAACGAGATAAGCAAATAACTACAGAAAATACTGAATGTTAACATAAAACTTAAGATAATAAAATAAGCCATGTACGTAATGGAACACTCCAATATATTTAGATATATTGAACAGTGCCCGAAATTATATGTGTAAGAAATGTAATTAATAAGAAACCTCGATGCAAATAGGTAGTATAAGATAAATTAATATGGTTAGTAAAAACTTTTAAATATCGTAAGAATTTAGACAAATGTGTAAAATGAAAATGCGCAAAAACAGAAAGCTATTAAGCGCAGTGCTAAGGATAGCCATAATAAAGATAAGTAATAAGTAAACATAAAGTAGAACTAAATTAGAATAATGAAACAAATTGTAAACAAACAAGATACTTACCAGCACACACAATCAATTAGATAAAACACACTAGTACATATATTATAAATTTTAACTTTTAATATTAAGAAACATGCTTTGTTAATAAAGATACCCCAGTACTCAACCCTGACTCCGTCAGGGACACACTAGCTCGCGGGCCGGGCCTCCGCGCCCGGACAGGAAAAAAAAAAAAAAAAAAAAAAAAAAAAACCTACCTAACCTAACCTAACCTAACCTAACCTAACCTAACCTAACCTAACCTAACCTAACCTAACCTAACCTAACCTAACCTAACCTAACCTAACCTAACCTAACCTAACCTAACCTAACCTAACCTAACCTAACCTAACCTAACCTAACCTAACCTAACCTAACCTAACCTAACCTAACCTAACCTAACCTAACCTAACCTAACCTAACCTAACCTAACCTAACCTAACCTAACCTAACCTAACCTAACCTAACCTAACCTAACCTAACCTAACCTAACCTAACCTAACCTAACCTAACCTAACCTAACCTAACCTAACCTAACCTAACCTAACCTAACCTAACCTAACCTAACCTAACCTAACCTAACCTAACCTAACCTAACCTAACCTAACCTAACCTAACCTAACCTAACCTAACCTAACCTAACCTAACCTAACCTAACCTAACCTAACCTAACCTAACCTAACCTAACCTAACCTAACCTAACCTAACCTAACCTAACCTAACCTAACCTAACCTAACCTAACCTAACCTAACCTAACCTAACCTAACCTAACCTAACCTAACCTAACCTAACCTAACCTAACCTAACCTAACCTAACCTAACCTAACCTAACCTAACCTAACCTAACCTAACCTAACCTAACCTAACCTAACCTAACCTAACCTAACCTAACCTAACCTAACCTACCTAACCTAACCTAACCTAACCTAACCTAACCTAACCTAACCTAACCTAACCTAACCTAACCTAACCTAACCTAACCTAACCTAACCTAACCTAACCTAACCTAACCTAACCTACCTAACCTAACCTAACCTAACCTAACCTAACCTAACCTAACCTAACCTAACCTAACCTAACCTAACCTAACCTAACCTAACCTAACCTAACCTAACCTAACCTAACCTAACCTAACCTAACCTAACCTAACCTAACCTAACCTAACCTAACCTAACCTAACCTAACCTAACCTAACCTAACCTAACCTAACCTAACCTAACCTAACCTAACCTAACCTAACCTAACCTAACCTAACCTAACCTAACCTAACCTAACCTAACCTAACCTAACCTAACCTAACCTAACCTAACCTAACCTAACCTAACCTAACCTAACCTAACCTAACCTAACCTAACCTAACCTAACCTAACCTAACCTAACCTAACCTAACCTAACCTAACCTAACCTAACCTAACCTAACCTAACCTAACCTAACCTAACCTAACCTAACCTAACCTAACCTAACCTAACCTAACCTAACCTAACCTAACCTAACCTAACCTAACCTAACCTAACCTAACCTAACCTAACCTAACCTAACCTAACCTAACCTAACCTAACCTAACCTAACCTAACCTAACCTAACCTAACCTAACCTAACCTAACCTAACCTAACCTAACCTAACCTAACCTAACCTAACCTAACCTAACCTAACCTAACCTAACCTAACCTAACCTAACCTAACCTAACCTAACCTAACCTAACCTAACCTAACCTAACCTAACCTAACCTAACCTAACCTAACCTAACCTAACCTAACCTAACCTAACCTAACCTAACCTAACCTAACCTAACCTAACCTAACCTAACCTAACCTAACCTAACCTAACCTAACCTAACCTAACCTAACCTAACCTAACCTAACCTAACCTAACCTAACCTAACCTAACCTAACCTAACCTAACCTAACCTAACCTAACCTAACCTAACCTAACCTAACCTAACCTAACCTAACCTAACCTAACCTAACCTAACCTAACCTAACCTAACCTAACCTAACCTAACCTAACCTAACCTAACCTAACCTAACCTAACCTAACCTAACCTAACCTAACCTAACCTAACCTAACCTAACCTAACCTAACCTAACCTAACCTAACCTAACCTAACCTAACCTAACCTAACCTAACCTAACCTAACCTAACCTAACCTAACCTAACCTAACCTAACCTAACCTAACCTAACCTAACCTAACCTAACCTAACCTAACCTAACCTAACCTAACCTAACCTAACCTAACCTAACCTAACCTAACCTAACCTAACCTAACCTAACCTAACCTAACCTAACCTAACCTAACCTAACCTAACCTAACCTAACCTAACCTAACCTAACCTAACCTAACCTAACCTAACCTAACCTAACCTAACCTAACCTAACCTAACCTAACCTAACCTAACCTAACCTAACCTAACCTAACCTAACCTAACCTAACCTAACCTAACCTAACCTAACCTAACCTAACCTAACCTAACCTAACCTAACCTAACCTAACCTAACCTAACCTAACCTAACCTAACCTAACCTAACCTAACCTAACCTAACCTAACCTAACCTAACCTAACCTAACCTAACCTAACCTAACCTAACCTAACCTAACCTAACCTAACCTAACCTAACCTAACCTAACCTAACCTAACCTAACCTAACCTAACCTAACCTAACCTAACCTAACCTAACCTAACCTAACCTAACCTAACCTAACCTAACCTAACCTAACCTAACCTAACCTAACCTAACCTAACCTAACCTAACCTAACCTAACCTAACCTAACCTAACCTAACCTAACCTAACCTAACCTAACCTAACCTAACCTAACCTAACCTAACCTAACCTAACCTAACCTAACCTAACCTAACCTAACCTAACCTAACCTAACCTAACCTAACCTAACCTAACCTAACCTAACCTAACCTAACCTAACCTAACCTAACCTAACCTAACCTAACCTAACCTAACCTAACCTAACCTAACCTAACCTAACCTAACCTAACCTAACCTAACCTAACCTAACCTAACCTAACCTAACCTAACCTAACCTAACCTAACCTAACCTAACCTAACCTAACCTAACCTAACCTAACCTAACCTAACCTAACCTAACCTAACCTAACCTAACCTAACCTAACCTAACCTAACCTAACCTAACCTAACCTAACCTAACCTAACCTAACCTAACCTAACCTAACCTAACCTAACCTAACCTAACCTAACCTAACCTAACCTAACCTAACCTAACCTAACCTAACCTAACCTAACCTAACCTAACCTAACCTAACCTAACCTAACCTAACCTAACCTAACCTAACCTAACCTAACCTAACCTAACCTAACCTAACCTAACCTAACCTAACCTAACCTAACCTAACCTAACCTAACCTAACCTAACCTAACCTAACCTAACCTAACCTAACCTAACCTAACCTAACCTAACCTAACCTAACCTAACCTAACCTAACCTAACCTAACCTAACCTAACCTAACCTAACCTAACCTAACCTAACCTAACCTAACCTAACCTAACCTAACCTAACCTAACCTAACCTAACCTAACCTAACCTAACCTAACCTAACCTAACCTAACCTAACCTAACCTAACCTAACCTAACCTAACCTAACCTAACCTAACCTAACCTAACCTAACCTAACCTAACCTAACCTAACCTAACCTAACCTAACCTAACCTAACCTAACCTAACCTAACCTAACCTAACCTAACCTAACCTAACCTAACCTAACCTAACCTAACCTAACCTAACCTAACCTAACCTAACCTAACCTAACCTAACCTAACCTAACCTAACCTAACCTAACCTAACCTAACCTAACCTAACCTAACCTAACCTAACCTAACCTAACCTAACCTAACCTAACCTAACCTAACCTAACCTAACCTAACCTAACCTAACCTAACCTAACCTAACCTAACCTAACCTAACCTAACCTAACCTAACCTAACCTAACCTAACCTAACCTAACCTAACCTAACCTAACCTAACCTAACCTAACCTAACCTAACCTAACCTAACCTAACCTAACCTAACCTAACCTAACCTAACCTAACCTAACCTAACCTAACCTAACCTAACCTAACCTAACCTAACCTAACCTAACCTAACCTAACCTAACCTAACCTAACCTAACCTAACCTAACCTAACCTAACCTAACCTAACCTAACCTAACCTAACCTAACCTAACCTAACCTAACCTAACCTAACCTAACCTAACCTAACCTAACCTAACCTAACCTAACCTAACCTAACCTAACCTAACCTAACCTAACCTAACCTAACCTAACCTAACCTAACCTAACCTAACCTAACCTAACCTAACCTAACCTAACCTAACCTAACCTAACCTAACCTAACCTAACCTAACCTAACCTAACCTAACCTAACCTAACCTAACCTAACCTAACCTAACCTAACCTAACCTAACCTAACCTAACCTAACCTAACCTAACCTAACCTAACCTAACCTAACCTAACCTAACCTAACCTAACCTAACCTAACCTAACCTAACCTAACCTAACCTAACCTAACCTAACCTAACCTAACCTAACCTAACCTAACCTAACCTAACCTAACCTAACCTAACCTAACCTAACCTAACCTAACCTAACCTAACCTAACCTAACCTAACCTAACCTAACCTAACCTAACCTAACCTAACCTAACCTAACCTAACCTAACCTAACCTAACCTAACCTAACCTAACCTAACCTAACCTAACCTAACCTAACCTAACCTAACCTAACCTAACCTAACCTAACCTAACCTAACCTAACCTAACCTAACCTAACCTAACCTAACCTAACCTAACCTAACCTAACCTAACCTAACCTAACCTAACCTAACCTAACCTAACCTAACCTAACCTAACCTAACCTAACCTAACCTAACCTAACCTAACCTAACCTAACCTAACCTAACCTAACCTAACCTAACCTAACCTAACCTAACCTAACCTAACCTAACCTAACCTAACCTAACCTAACCTAACCTAACCTAACCTAACCTAACCTAACCTAACCTAACCTAACCTAACCTAACCTAACCTAACCTAACCTAACCTAACCTAACCTAACCTA
This sequence comes from Ectropis crepuscularia, assembly GCA_963693475.1. Classification (NCBI taxonomy): domain Eukaryota; kingdom Metazoa; phylum Arthropoda; class Insecta; order Lepidoptera; family Geometridae; genus Ectropis; species Ectropis crepuscularia. The sequence continues at coordinate 10,503 of OY856350.1, forward strand.
ACCTAACCTAACCTAACCTAACCTAACCTAACCTAACCTAACCTAACCTAACCTAACCTAACCTAACCTAACCTAACCTAACCTAACCTAACCTAACCTAACCTAACCTAACCTAACCTAACCTAACCTAACCTAACCTAACCTAACCTAACCTAACCTAACCTAACCTAACCTAACCTAACCTAACCTAACCTAACCTAACCTAACCTAACCTAACCTAACCTAACCTAACCTAACCTAACCTAACCTAACCTAACCTAACCTAACCTAACCTAACCTAACCTAACCTAACCTAACCTAACCTAACCTAACCTAACCTAACCTAACCTAACCTAACCTAACCTAACCTAACCTAACCTAACCTAACCTAACCTAACCTAACCTAACCTAACCTAACCTAACCTAACCTAACCTAACCTAACCTAACCTAACCTAACCTAACCTAACCTAACCTAACCTAACCTAACCTAACCTAACCTAACCTAACCTAACCTAACCTAACCTAACCTAACCTAACCTAACCTAACCTAACCTAACCTAACCTAACCTAACCTAACCTAACCTAACCTAACCTAACCTAACCTAACCTAACCTAACCTAACCTAACCTAACCTAACCTAACCTAACCTAACCTAACCTAACCTAACCTAACCTAACCTAACCTAACCTAACCTAACCTAACCTAACCTAACCTAACCTAACCTAACCTAACCTAACCTAACCTAACCTAACCTAACCTAACCTAACCTAACCTAACCTAACCTAACCTAACCTAACCTAACCTAACCTAACCTAACCTAACCTAACCTAACCTAACCTAACCTAACCTAACCTAACCTAACCTAACCTAACCTAACCTAACCTAACCTAACCTAACCTAACCTAACCTAACCTAACCTAACCTAACCTAACCTAACCTAACCTAACCTAACCTAACCTAACCTAACCTAACCTAACCTAACCTAACCTAACCTAACCTAACCTAACCTAACCTAACCTAACCTAACCTAACCTAACCTAACCTAACCTAACCTAACCTAACCTAACCTAACCTAACCTAACCTAACCTAACCTAACCTAACCTAACCTAACCTAACCTAACCTAACCTAACCTAACCTAACCTAACCTAACCTAACCTAACCTAACCTAACCTAACCTAACCTAACCTAACCTAACCTAACCTAACCTAACCTAACCTAACCTAACCTAACCTAACCTAACCTAACCTAACCTAACCTAACCTAACCTAACCTAACCTAACCTAACCTAACCTAACCTAACCTAACCTAACCTAACCTAACCTAACCTAACCTAACCTAACCTAACCTAACCTAACCTAACCTAACCTAACCTAACCTAACCTAACCTAACCTAACCTAACCTAACCTAACCTAACCTAACCTAACCTAACCTAACCTAACCTAACCTAACCTAACCTAACCTAACCTAACCTAACCTAACCTAACCTAACCTAACCTAACCTAACCTAACCTAACCTAACCTAACCTAACCTAACCTAACCTAACCTAACCTAACCTAACCTAACCTAACCTAACCTAACCTAACCTAACCTAACCTAACCTAACCTAACCTAACCTAACCTAACCTAACCTAACCTAACCTAACCTAACCTAACCTAACCTAACCTAACCTAACCTAACCTAACCTAACCTAACCTAACCTAACCTAACCTAACCTAACCTAACCTAACCTAACCTAACCTAACCTAACCTAACCTAACCTAACCTAACCTAACCTAACCTAACCTAACCTAACCTAACCTAACCTAACCTAACCTAACCTAACCTAACCTAACCTAACCTAACCTAACCTAACCTAACCTAACCTAACCTAACCTAACCTAACCTAACCTAACCTAACCTAACCTAACCTAACCTAACCTAACCTAACCTAACCTAACCTAACCTAACCTAACCTAACCTAACCTAACCTAACCTAACCTAACCTAACCTAACCTAACCTAACCTAACCTAACCTAACCTAACCTAACCTAACCTAACCTAACCTAACCAGTCCCGCACCTCCCCTGACCGTGCGCGCATCTAAAACGTGCAGCTCCGCGCTTAAAAATACGTTAAAATAAGTCAAAGTGCCCGAAAACTAGTGAAAGTTTTATCAAAACAAGTGCAAGTGACAAAAAGGTATATACAGTGAAAAAATCCCGGATCGTATGAAAATTGGACACTCCAGAGTGGTTTTCCCATCTTAAGCCACGCGTTTTAGGTTAGAAACGGACTTTCTAACCTTAAAACGCAAAACCTGGCCAAAATAGACCTGTTCCCCACACATTTTCGTACGTCAACCCGAGGACAATATCAAGGAGCATCCACGGGCAAAGTTCCAGATTTTTCCCGTCGCGCCCCTGGGAGATATAGAGGAGGACAGAAAAACCACGAGGAGCCCAACTTCCAGGGTTCAAGCCCTGGAAAATCACAAGCAGGCCCCCTCTATAGCTGGACTCAGGAGGAGCACGGGAAGGCTTTGCCCGCGGAAAAATTCCAACCAGGAGCGGAGAACTAACACATATGCAGTTGGTGAAATTCTTAATGACCTTTTAACTCCTAATTGCAAAAAATTGACAGCGATCACATAGTGATTTTTTAACGCTGGAAGAAAGCGCAGTTCACACCTACTGGATAGGTTTCAAAATTATAATTTTCGGATTAGAACTTTTCGAACAAGGGGGATTTATACTGAATTGGGAAAAATTTTTAACAGCAAATCGCAAAGAGGTGAGACAAACGGGAAACCTCAACCCCCAAAATTGGGAAAAGAACAAGTGGAACAATACTCAAGGACCCCGCTGAAAATAGTTTGTTCCCGAAGAAAAATTTTCGACGTACATTTTAGAAAATAGCGATCAATTGCAGAAATTTGTCAGCTACCCCTAACTTCGACGGCTTCTGGAGGGTGCAGAGCCCCCCCAAGAGGCACCAGACAACCGTCGTCGTGAGAAGAAATTCAAGCCACTGCGGTAAAATTCTTTTTTGTATTTTTAAGATAAATTTATTCTTGTATATTTGTGGATTTGTGAAACAGGAGCGAAAAACTCCATTACCAACTAAGTTGGTAACCGTTATAACTCGGAGGGGGTGCGAGATATCGAAAAACTAACGAAAAATTGGTTCACGCCGGTGAAGCAATTATTTGGGTAACCTACCCATATCCACCCCCAAAAACCACCCCCGGTGAAATATATGCAAAAAACCTCAAAAATTTGCGACACCCCGCACCCCTAGACAAACACACAACCCTCTGTCTGTAAATTTGGGTCCCCTTTTACGCCACCGCACTTTTCCCGAAATTCTACCACCACTCTAAACCTTGAAACAAATCAATAGAAGTTGGCAAAAAACTACCCTTAAAATTTAAATTCTGTAATAATTCAACCCCCACAGTTTCATTCTAGCTTGTACGCCTCACGTAAAGCTCATCTCATCCCCCACAAAACAAACCCTTTTGCACAAAAATCGAACCATAGTTTTAGCCTAAACAATTAATTTATTAGACATAGCCCAATTTCCGTAACCGCAAAAGATAAGACGGTATAGATAAGACTTTTTCAAAAAACCCCGTATAACTCCAAAACGGTGCGTCCTAGCCAAAAAAGGACGAAATTTCGGCCCCCCTCCCTTAAACCCACCCCCCGCTACGCACAAAACCGACCATCCCGAACACACCCCCAAAATTGCAACCCCCTACCCCTTAAATAAAATTTCGACCAGCATATCTGGACCTCCCAGGGTTCGTATGGGAGAAACTTCAATAGCAAATAACTTTTGAACAGACAATCCGATTAGAGAGCGGTTTTCGGCGTTGAGGTGACCCAAAGCAGGACCATAGGGTAGAGTTAAGACAAGCTCTACATAGAGATAAAATTGTACGGGTTTCTTGTTTCAAGAAATTATTTTAGTGTATAAGACAGATAGAGCAACCTAGTGACTCTATTGAGGTGACTCTACATAGAGCACCATTATAAAAGTTTCTGACTCAGAGAGTGCCTTTGTTAAGGTAAAAATAGATTAAATAGAAGTAACCTAAGAACTCTACCAAGGTGACTCTACATAGAGCATCAGTAAAAATTGGTAAGAGTTAGAAACGTGGTCTGCGGAGCCCGCTTTACAATAGAACACTACACACATACAGTCACACACACCCTTACACACACAAAAGACAAACAACCGATCAGACACACTGCATTTATCTTCCATATAACCACGTACAACCAACACACGACTCACAATCACTCTACCAACACATACACACACACACACACACACACACACACACACACACACACACACACACACACACACACGAACACACACACACAATAACTGGTCGGCGATCGCCGGACGACGCTGGCTGCTGTTTTGACACTGGACCTGAAACAGGAAATACACAGATTACACTAAGAGTATTATTTATATATTATTTTATTATTTTATTTTATAATTGACATCATCATTGACTACGTATTTCGGCCCTATACACCGAATACAAACACTCATCTTTAACAAATCGGCCACTATTGCCGAACATACAAACCAGTAGCGACCTTGACCACTGGAAAACTTCCTCCTTGCCATCCGAAGAGTGAGAAGACAAGAAAAAGATGTTCCGGACCCCCAAAACTACAAAACAACTGCGTGAGGAGGCGAGCCGCACAATGACTCTGACCGAAGCGGAGGAGCTCGGACTGGTGTCGCCGGACTGCGAGCCCACCGGAAACCCCGGAGGAGCAAACCTCGCACCGGCCGAGCCAGGCCGACCCGGGATGGGTCACGCTGGGCTGGGCCTCGCTGGACCATCGCACACCTCCTCCCCGCGCTCTTCCCCTGGGCCGCGCTCGCCACCGCGGCCGTCGGCGGGGCGCCGGTTGTCGCTGGACACCAGGCAGGAGCCACCGCGGGGCTCGCCGCCGGACGCGGCACGCACCGCTGCCGGCGACCGCATCTCCGAGGCGCATTCCCTGCTAGTCACAGCAAAGGAACAACTTAAGATGTCCCGGAACACATCCAGAGAAATTATTAAGAAAGTTGTCGGGGCTGTCGAGCGGATGTTCGAGCTGGTGAAGGAGAGCCAGGCAGCCGCTGGACAGTCTCAGACGACCGGTACATACACACAAACTCACGACAAAAATATGATGACAGACATACTAGACAGACAGACCGACAAAATAAAAGACGTACAAAACAGGCAAACAGAAATAATAACTGACAAAATTGACGAACAAACGAAAATTATTTTAGAGAATAAAGAACAGATAGCAAGACTGACAGACTTAATGCACACGAAATGGAACAACTCAACAAACAGACCTACATACGCGGGCGTGGCCGCGGGCTTACCCGGTGCGAGAGGGGGCCCGGCGGCCATGCACTCCATCATCGTCGGCTCGACGGGGAAGGAGACCGGGGACGAGGTGTTCCAAAAGATACGGAAGGTGATCGATGCCAAAGGGGAAGGCATGCAGATCGACAAAATCCGCCGTACGCGAGAGCATAAAATAATAGTCGGCTGCAAAAGCAAGGAGGGGATTAAGAGAGTAAAGGAAAAGTTGGCCGAGAAGAGGGAGCACTTCACCGTGCTCGAAATGAAAAACAAAGACCCGCTAATAAGGATTCACGGTGTCCTCAAGGTTAACACCAACGAGGACATCGTGAAAGCCTTGAAGACTCAAAATGCGCACTTGTTCGCGAGCACGGATGTTGAGCAGGCCCAGCTCGAAGTCCGCTACAGGGCTAGGGCCCGAAACCCTCTAGCAACAAACGTGGTGGTCAAGGTGCCGCCAGCAGTATGGCAGGGCGTGACCGCCGCGGGGGTAGTGCATGTTGACATGCAGCGCCTGAAGGTGACAGACCAGACCCCGTTGATTCAGTGTTCGCGGTGTCTGGCATATGGTCACGGGAAGAGGTACTGTACGGAAGCTGTCGACGTGTGCGGCCACTGCGGCGGTCCGCATCTGCGGTCCGGGTGCCCCATATGGCTCGCGGATGGTCCCCCTACATGCACAAATTGCACAAAAGCCAAGCTGGATAATGTGGAACATGGTGCTTTCAGCAACGACTGCCCGGTGCGACGCAAGTGGGATGCACTCGCGCGGTCAACCGTTGCGTATTGCTGAGGGCACCATGGTCTTTAACCTACGGCCGCATAGTTTGGCATACTATGCGCACGGTGGCTATACGGTAAATAAACACACACACGGGCACACAAAAGAAAGAACAATACAGTACTACACAAGACAAACAATTATGGCTGAGTTTCATTCGAAACTAAGCCAAATTACAGTCGTAACAAACAAAACACAAACAGACAAATTATACTATACATGCATAAAACAACAAAACAACTACACAGACACAAACATAGAAGCAACAAAACACACAAGCATATATGACGCACTCAAATCACACACTAACACCTACCTAGCAAGCCACCGTGGGCAGAGGCCAAAAATCAACAAGATGGAGAGCAAAACGCAGGCGGGCCACCGACAGATTGTGACAAACACAGGAACATCAAACGTAAGATCACACATACACACTCACTCACACAAACACACTCAACCAGTAAATGAAGAACAAGATGGTCTGTGTTACAACATTTACGCAGATCAAGACACTTAATTCAGAAATTAACAAAAACACACAGTCACTTGGAACTCCAAAATAGCACAAAACACGAGAACAACATAAAACATAAAGAAACTAAAACAAATAAACAATAAACTGCACATAAACACAACAGCTCATTACCACACACTAGCACACACAAAAATACAAATATCGCAACTACTACACAGTACACACAAAACTCATACAGAAAACACAACATAAAGGTGGCACCGCTGTACAGATGGGCATCCATGTTATAAAAATCGAAGGAAGCATGCAGGCATACGTTGTGCTCTTGGTATATATATCATATTATGTACCTATATAAAACGTCTTAATGTCTTAACGTCTTAATAAAACTTTATGGTATAAATAAATATGAAACAAAAGGAATATAAATACAAAGCAATGAAAAAATTCCACCCCTATATATTTGTAATATATATACACAGGTGAATTAAACACATATAGTAAAACACAACATATTGTAATACTTAAAGGAATACCTAAATGTATGTAAAGGAAGTTGAAAATTACACAGTCAAATTGTTAGATACGATACAAATAAGGACAGACAAATGTAAAACATAGAATATATGCCGTAGAATAAGAACAGGCTTAAAAAATGTAACAGAAATCAATGAGTAAATAAAAACAAGTTAAATAAGCACATAAAAACTTAGGAGAGAACATTGTAAACTACCGACAAGAGAAACAATAGTTAATATATGTAACTACACATGAAATTAGAAAACACTTAAATTTGAAATAATAGTGTGAAATTGGAATTCATAGAAATGTATTAGTATAAAAATAGAACACACTAAATAAAGTAATTAAGTCTGAAGTAAAATGTAAAAATTCAATAGAACTAATAGAAATGTAATACGTACTAGAATTACTAAAGTAAATTAAGAAACAACAGATAGAATAAGAACAGTAGAAATGTTTAACTTTAATTTATAAGAAATAACTTTGAAATTAAACAAATCATGCATCACAACCCTGATCACCCATGATAGGGACCTAGCTCGCGGGCCGGGCCTCTGAGCCCGGACAGGAAAAAAAAAAAAAAAAAAAAAACTAACCTAACCTAACCTAACCTAACCTAACCTAACCTAACCTAACCTAACCTAACCTAACCTAACCTAACCTAACCTAACCTAACACCTAACCTAACCTAACCTAACCTAACCTAACCTAACCTAACCTAACCTAACCTAACCTAACCTAACCTAACCTAACCTAACCTAACCTAACCTAACCTAACCTAACCTATCCTAACCTAACCTAACCTAACCTAACCTAACCTAACCTAACCTAACCTAACCTAACCTAACCTAACCTAACCTAACCTAACCTAACCTAACCTAACCTAACCTAACCTAACCTAACCTAACCTAACCTAACCTAACCTAACCTAACCTAACCTAACCTAACCTAACCTAACCTAACCTAACCTAACCTAACCTAACCTAACCTAACCTAACCTAACCTAACCTAACCTAACCTAACCTAACCTAACCTAACCTAACCTAACCTAACCTAACCTAACCTAACCTAACCTAACCTAACCTAACCTAACCTAACCTAACCTAACCTAACCTAACCTAACCTAACCTAACCTAACCTAACCTAACCTAACCTAACCTAACCTAACCTAACCTAACCTAACCTAACCTAACCTAACCTAACCTAACCTAACCTAACCTAACCTAACCTAACCTAACCTAACCTAACCTAACCTAACCTAACCTAACCTAACCTAACCTAACCTAACCTAACCTAACCTAACCTAACCTAACCTAACCTAACCTAACCTAACCTAACCTAACCTAACCTAACCTAACCTAACCTAACCTAACCTAACCTACCTAACCTAACCTAACCTAACCTAACCTAACCTAACCTAACCTAACCTAACCTAACCTAACCTAACCTAACCTAACCTAACCTAACCTAACCTAACCTAACCTAACCTAACCTAACCTAACCTAACCTAACCTAACCTAACCTAACCTAACCTAACCTAACCTAACCTAACCTAACCTAACCTAACCTAACCTAACCTAACCTAACCTAACCTAACCTAACCTAACCTAACCTAACCTAACCTAACCTAACCTAACCTAACCTAACCTAACCTAACCTAACCTAACCTAACCTAACCTAACCTAACCTAACCTAACCTAACCTAACCTAACCTAACCTAACCTAACCTAACCTAACCTAACCTAACCTAACCTAACCTAACCTAACCTAACCTAACCTAACCTAACCTAACCTAACCTAACCTAACCTAACCTAACCTAACCTAACCTAACCTAACCTAACCTAACCTAACCTAACCTAACCTAACCTAACCTAACCTAACCTAACCTAACCTAACCTAACCTAACCTAACCTAACCTAACCTAACCTAACCTAACCTAACCTAACCTAACCTAACCTAACCTAACCTAACCTAACCTAACCTAACCTAACCTAACCTAACCTAACCTAACCTAACCTAACCTAACCTAACCTAACCTAACCTAACCTAACCTAACCTAACCTAACCTAACCTAACCTAACCTAACCTAACCTAACCTAACCTAACCTAACCTAACCTAACCTAACCTAACCTAACCTAACCTAACCTAACCTAACCTAACCTAACCTAACCTAACCTAACCTAACCTAACCTAACCTAACCTAACCTAACCTAACCTAACCTAACCTAACCTAACCTAACCTAACCTAACCTAACCTAACCTAACCTAACCTAACCTAACCTAACCTAACCTAACCTAACCTAACCTAACCTAACCTAACCTAACCTAACCTAACCTAACCTAACCTAACCTAACCTAACCT